>APFE030174232.1:0-13318 GCA_000404065.3 Pinus taeda | reverse complement strand
CCAAGTGTAACAAATTTCGCTCTCACAAAACGTAATAGAAGCTAAGATGGATGGTTTAAAGAAAGACATGGAAGATAAGATGGGTGGTATGAAATACAACATTGAAGATTGGAAGAAAGACATGGAATGTTGGAAGGAAGGTTTGAAAATGTTTCTACAAGAAAGGCTTCCTAATGGCGAAAAGGTAGTTCAGAAAACTCATGATGAGAACAAAAAAAATATTAATCATGATTTCATAGACTCTAACATTTGAATAAAGACCCACCATGTTCCAAATATCGATATGAGGAAGTTTGATGGCAAGGATCTCGTAACATGGATGCTACAGATGGAGCAATATTTTGATCTCCATAATGTGCAAAACACACAAAAGTTATGCATTGCAACTTTATATTTGGAACCCAATCAGTTTGTATGGTATCGATGGCTTTTCTCTCGTAAATAAATTGTCACTTTGGCAATTTTTACAAAAGAAATGATAGCACATTATGAGGATACAAAAAGAAACACTTTTTTTAGCCAGTTGATAAATCTAAAAAAAAAATGTTCAATGGTGAAGCACATTGAGGACTTCCAAATATTGAATATAAGGGTAAAAGATATTACAGAGGAGCATAGTTTTGATGTGTTGATAGGGCCATTAAATAATAACATCCAACATGAGGTTCACATTTGGGAACTTGATTCATTGGAGAAGGCATTCAAGTTGGCAAGAAAAACTGAATGCAAAATTATGGCAAGAAGGAAGTGAACCAATCACAACTATAAATATGGAAGTGTTGTTGCCCCTAGCCTTCCACAACCTACAAGCTTGGCACCCCAATAATTGGAAGAAAAAATAGCAAAAGGGCTTTGTTACAGTTGTGATAAAAAATACACTAAAGGTCATAAGTGTGTTAAGAAGAAATTATTTTACATAGATTGCAAAGAGGAAGAAGAAAAGGAAAAAGAAACATCAAAAGAAGAGGATACACACTAGGAACAAAGCCTAGAGAAAGAAGAAATGAATCTGACCATATCTTGTAATGCATTGGCCAGAATAACCACACCTCAAACTATCAAGATAGAAGGACATATCAATAAGAAAAAGGTAATAGTGTTGATTGATTCAGGCGTACCCATAATTTTAATCATTGTAAGATAGCGAAGGAATTGAATTGCTTCCTATATCCAGCACTAGAGTGTCAAGTGATGGTTGCAAATGGAAGAACCATACATTTATTTGGAAAGTGCCATAATATCAAGCTATCCATAGGAGAATATGTTTTGAATAGTCCAATGTTTTCCATTCCAATGGGTGGTGTTGATGTTGTACTAGGATTCCAATGGCTACAACCTTTGGGTACGATAACTTTTGATTTTCAAGAACTCTTCTTGAATTTTTTTTCAGAAGGAAGGGAAGTTGAATTAAGGGGTATCGCAGGGAAACCAAGAAATATAATCAGCTCTAACAGCATGACAAAGCTTCTAAAGAAAGAACAATGTGGCGTAATTGCACAATTATGTTCGTTATAGGTTCCCATTTCAAAATCATCTATTTCTCCATATCTCCAAAATGTCTTGGACAATCATTCCAGGGTATTTGATACTCCCAAAGGCCTCCCACCTATTCGTGATCATGATCATGCTATTCATTTTCCAGGAAGTGTTCCTCCAAACATAAGGCCTTACAGATATCCCTATGCACAAAAGACTAAAATTAAATGTATGGTTGCAAAAATGCTAGAGGCTGGTATAATTCAACCTAGTCAAAGTTTTTTCTTTGCTCTAGTGGTATTGTGCACAATAAGGATGGATCATGGTGCATGTTTCTGGATTACAGGGAACTCAACAAGCTCACTATTAAAGACAAATTTCCCATTCCTCTCATTGATGAATTATTGGATGAATTGCATGGAGAAATTTACTTCACCAAGTTGGACCTTCATGCAGGATATCATCAAATCAGAATGAAGGGTGAAGACATTATGAAAATAACATTTAGAACTCATGTGGGTCATTAGGAATTTTTGGTCATGCCTTTTGGCCTTACCAATGCACCTTATACATTTCAAGGTTTGATGAATTCCATTTTAAAACCCTTCCTTAAAAAATTTGTGTTAGTATTTTTTGATGATATACTAATCTACAGCAAGTCTTGAAAGGATCATGTTCAACATGTCGATAGAGTGCTCAGACTATTAGAGGAGAAACAATTATATGCAAAAACTCCAAATGTTTCTTTGGAGTACAAGAGGTGGAATACTTGGGTCATATTGTATTTCATGAAGGTGTTAAGGTAGACCCTCAACAACAACAAGTTCTCCAACTTTTAAAGGATAACCTCTCTTCAGCACAGAATAGAATGAAAAAACTGGCAAATCAACATCGTAGCGAAAGAAGTTTTGATGTAGGTGACTAGGTATTTCTACAGCTAGAACCATACAAACAAATGTCCCTTAAGCAAGCTAAGAAGGATAATAAATTATCACCAAAGTACTATGGTCCTTATAAGGTGTTGCAAAATATTGGTACTATGGCATATAGATTGGAGCTTCCTGCATCTTCCCAAGTGCCCCCAGCTCTCTGTGTTTCATGCTTAAACAAGGTTATAGGTGACAAGCTCCCAGTTCAAACAATATTTTTGGAACTTGACGAGGAAGGAAAAATCATATTGGAACCCGAAGTAGTCACAAAAACCAAAACTTGACAGCTACGAAATCAATCAATTTTAGAATATCTTATCAAGTGGGAGAACTTACCTGTTGAATATTTAACATGGGAGGATGAGAATTTTATACAGAAGCATCCATAACTACTCAAGAATTGAGGAAAACACTTTTTGAAGGAGAGGGGCATATTAGGTCCCTATACTACTAGTGTAGCCCTTTATTGTTATTAGTGAAACCCCCTTATTGTATTGTTGTGCCCATGTAGTCCCCATGTTGTTATTATTGTGCCCCATAGAAGCCTACTATCATTATTGGCGTGCCCCTACAATATTATTGTTATGTATGCTCTGATTATATTTCGACCACTTAGACTCCTATATAGAGAAAGGAGGTATTGTCATTTGTATCATCTAAGAATTGTTCATTTGTGTAATGTAAAGGAGGTTGCCCCCGTGAAGCGGTTGATTTTGAATTCGTTGATCTATCTTTTCTATCTTTTTGTGAGTTGGTTTCATTCTTATCTTGTTATTTCCACATTGTTTTATGTGCTTTTAAGTTCCATGGTTAATAGGCTTTGTTTCATGTAATTTTGATGCATCTATAAGTAAAAGATCTTGGATCAAGTTTGGTATCACAGCAAGTCTTTGTTGATGTGAATTGCATGAGTATATGCTAACCCGGAACAAGTTGCAAAAAGGCGAAGGAAAGCTTGATTCCTTTGATCCCGAGCAGTACATGCACAACAAAGAAGAAACATGGCAAATGAAGAAGCTCATTGGGAAGAGGAACATAATTTCCACAATGTATTCTACAATATGCCAGAGAAAGTGGTCATTTATTTTTAGAGTATGAGAAGGCACTTTGGCACGAGAAGCAAGATGTCGATGACAATAGATCAACAAATCATGAAGGTGGTGGAGAAGAGCCTCCTCCCTCTCCTTCTTCAAGTGATAGTTTTCATCACTCTAATCATGATTCCAAACATACATCTAAGAAACCATTCTTCAACCTAGATGTAAAGTTTTACCTACCCATGTATAATGGACAGTGTTGTTCAGAAAAAATTAATAATTGGATAAGACAGATAGAGGACTGCTACCAGATTCTGCAGATTGAAGAAGATGAGGCAAAGGTCTAGTTAGCATCTCTTCGGTTGAGTGGCACTGCTCTCATTTGGTGGGAGAGAAAGTTGTAGAAGGGTAGCAAAAATTTAGGTAACCTTCTTTCCTCTTGGTCCAATTTTATTTCTGCATTGAAAGACCAATTTTACCCTTTCGGTTATAAACAAAAAGAACTAATGGAATGGCAATATCTAAGGAAAGGTAAAGGCCAAAATGTGCAAAGCTTCACTGAATAATTTCGGAAACAAACATTGAATTTTGGCATCTCATTAGATTTGCTCGAGACTGTAACTAAGTATGTTTGTGTGTTACATAGTTACATAAGACACTCACTGTTATTGTTCGAGCCTACTATGATTGATGCGGCCAACATAAAGGCGACTCATCTTGAAAGTACAGGCAAGAATGACAGAGATGATCAAGCCAAGAAAACACCATTCAAACCTCAGCATGGCAAATTCTAAAAGAAAGGAAAGGGGAAGGATAAGAAGATCGCCGTAGCCAATAAAAGGCACGGAGCAACGCCATCTTGCACTCATTTCAAGAGAGAAGGTCATGATGAGGACCATTGTTGGAAGCTACAACTAGAGCTGAGACCAAAGAGATTCAGCGGAAAGGGAAAGCAGACAATAGTGGCAACAGCACAGCAGGACCTTGTATCAGATTCTGGTGATGGGACATTGATCACAGTCACGGGCACAAGAGGTACTCTTTTTGTTAGTAATCATTTTGATTCAATTGAAAGTATTAGTTTTTGAATGAGCCTGTAAGTAATGAGCGAAAGAGAATTGAACTACTCCACATTAGGGTTATTATAAAACGCACAAAGGTGGAAACTTTGTTCGATTTAGGTTCCCAAGAAAATTTAATCTCAAAGTCCTTAGTGAAAAAATTAGGCCTCGAAACTAAGCCTCATCTGAGTCCATACCCGCTTGGTTGGGTAAGCGATAAACAAAAATTACAAGTAACCAAGTAGTGTAAGGCCATATTTTTTATTGCTTCCAAATTAGTTGATGAGGTAGACTTAGATATTGTACCTTTGGATATCTGTGGAATTATCTTGGGAAGTCCGTTTCTATATGACAAAAAGACATTTTTTTCAGCACGAAAATAAATACCACCTCACGAAGGATGGGGTAGAATATATAGTTAGAGCTCATCATACGAAAGTTAGTACTAGCCTTGTAAGTGCAGGACAAATTAAACGACGGGTTAATTCCAGCAAAGGGTGCATGCTCATGGTAGTGAAAGAGAAAGAGGCTAAGATGGTTGGCGCTTTCAAAGGTTGTGATCTTGATCATAAGAAAGAATTGTTTGAAATTATTTCTAACTATGATGGATTGTTTAAGGAACTGAGAGGATTGCCCCCAAAACAGGAAATCCAACATGAGATCCATTTAAAATAGGATGCTCATTTACCGAATATCGGCATGTACAGGATGGTTTCTATCGAGATGGAGGAGATTAAGAAATAGGTGCATGAATTGCACCTATTTCATATGAAGAAGTTAGAGCAAGTCAAAGATCAATTTTGACTTGGACAGGTGGAAGGAGGAAGTGACGTGGAAAAACTCTTAATGAATACGGAAGCACCAAGTGGCAGGCCTCCATTGGTCCCGCATATCACAAATCACAAAAGGAAGAGGTCGCGGATAAAGAAAATCGGCCCCAACACTACCAAGTTGTGATTTTTGATATCGCAATCACAAATCGGAGGCAATTGGAGTTAAATAATCAATCTCGAAGCAAGCCCGGTTGTGATGTAATACATTGCAATCATAGATCACGAGGGAAGAGTTGAGGAATTGGCCCCAGCAAAGTCAGATTGTGATGTGATATATCACAATCGCAATTCACAAAGGGCAGCAGTCGTATGGAGTACCAACCTCAGTTCCCATCGATTTCAGTTTTCGATGAGGCTTCGGAACCTGATATATTATGTACTGTGTTTAATAGCCCATCGGGCCTATTGTTATCGCAAGGCACTTGTTGTAAAGGCTTTCCTTTGTATGCTGATATTAAAAGTCGTCGGGTTAAATGTGTGGTTAAAGAAGTTTTTCCCATGTTTGAAAGGTTTGTTGCCATGTATTATGTAGGACCCAAGATTCTCTGCCCTAAACAAACCCACCTGCTAATACTTGTCATCTGTTTGGAACTGCTCGGGAATTGAGAGGTTAGCCACCAAGTATATATATTAGACTATCAGCACGGGAAAAGGAGGAGAGTGACACGATAGTTCTGAACACATTGTGTGCAACAGTAACCTAACTTGGCAGCACGCCGGAACCTCGCCTTGAGCGGCAAGGAGGTTCTGAGAGGGTGCAGAAGCTTCATTTCTTTGAATTGGGTGTTTGGATAAGCGATTATATACATTTTTCGCTAAGATTTCAGTGGCATTGTCTGTTTCTGAAGTTGGGCTCTCCATTCTTTGTCCATCTTCCATATTGGAGGTATAAGGATTGTAAATTATTGTTGCTTGTACTTTTATCTCTTTTTATGCCACTTAATTAAAGAAGGTCTCCCCACTATTGAGAAGGGCCTGGAGACGTATTCCAAATTGGATGAACTCCACAATAAAATCTTTGTGTCATGGTTTCATTCTTATCTTGTTATTTTTGCATTGTTTTATGTGCTTTTAAGTTCCATGGTTAATAGGCTTTGTTTCATGCAATTCTAATGCATCTATAAGTAAAAGATCTTGGATCATCCAATGAATAAATATTTCTTGATTGGATGACGTGATTAAAGAAAAGGATCCAAGCATGAATTATTTGCAGGAAATGATAATTAAAAGGATATGGAGATTAGTTCACTTATCATGGTTAAAGAAAAACTAGAAATGTTGTTGTGAAATGTGTTGAGTAAAGTTATAGGGAAACAACATTTTATCATGGCTAAATAGTAAATGTGGGATATAATGGTGTAGCAAATACAAAATTTAATATCACATTTTGAATTATTTCATTATTGAAAAACCATTGTAATAGTTTATGCACAAGCCAATGTTAAAAAATCATTTCTTGAGGTATTGGAGAAGGCTAAGGACATTGAGAAAATCATTCAATTCCTTTATTCATTGTCAATAAATGCTTTAGAATCATTTAAAGTTAAGGATCAAACTAATTTGGCCTTGGAAATCAAAATAGTTTGTGAAAAGAAAAAATTAATTGTGGCTATACAACACAAAATTGTAGAAGTAAAGGAGGTAGCAAAGGAATTTATAAATTGGTATCCACAAATTTATAAATTTGGCTTGTCTTTTCCATGGATAGAAGTTTCTTGATTTTCCCCAAAGCATGTGTATGAAAGTGCTTTAGTAGCATTCCATGATGATATAAATTTTGTCAAGAGAAACAATGAACTCTTGTCAAGGAGACAAATTATTAAATTTTTTGGAAACATGATTTTTCTATTCTAGCTTTGATTATGAAGTTGTATCAAGAACAGTGACATGTTCCTTGTAAGATGTGAATGGAGCCAAATTTTTCATTATAAGCATAAAAACCCACTACTAGCACAACCAGTGTTACAATAAAAAGAAGTCAAATATAGAGAAGGAATTTGTTCCATGAAAGATAACTACATCTAAAGTGGAAGATGTTGTTCCAAAAAGGTATAAGGTGGCCCCACTAAAGGAAAAATTAATTATAATAAAATAAATGGGTGTGGTCACATCTACCATGACTAAAATCTATCATCAAGGCATAAGCATAAAGTTCAGAAAGGAACCCAATGTCGACTATGGATTCAAGATTCAAGTCCCATGTGGAGACTAGTCTATGTGGAAAATTTAGTTAGAGAAGTGATTAGTGTATCTACTTATAAAAATGATGAAAATATCTTAGGGAGTATCAACATTTTCTAGAATAAAGCCATACATTACTTTCTAAAGAAGTTGTTTTAACAAGGATGTATTATTTTTACTTTTAATTTTATTATTCATGGCACATGACATTGACGGGATTTATTAAATTCATCATAGATTTTGAATAATATATTTTCACTATTCAATTTTAATTTAGTCTTTATTTCCAATATCATTAATGTTGTTTGTATTTTTATCTTCCTTGTTGTATATGGATGTGTTCATAGAATGATATGTTTCAAAGGTTAAAGACACAATCTTCATTTTGAAATGTGAATTGATTTCTTTACAAATCCATTATATGTTTAGTCTACATATAGTATTACCACGAAATATTTTGTGAGTTTTGTAAGATGTTTGTATATTGAAATAATTAACAATACTTACTAATAATGTCTAGTATTAAACATCACTTATCTCGAAGTTCAGTATTATTTTATTAAAACTTTTTGAACAACAAATTTCTTCATTTAATTTTAGTATTTATTTTATTTGATCATTGTGTATTTTTTAAGAAACATCGTTTTCCAAGAAATACAGTGGTAAAACTTGACTTCATCTTACATTATGATATTTTAGGTTAAGCTTGTTATGTTGTTATTCTACTCATTCTTTATGTCTATTTATAATTGGATAAATGATCCTCCCTTAAGTTGATTTATGAATGTGTGAAGTGTTCTTTTCTATACCAAATAAATCTTTATTTATATGAAAATATCTTTCCATTTTAATTTTTTCTCACCAATGAGGAATACCCCCTCTAGCTACTAAATTATTTCAGATTAGGCTAAAGTAAAGAGCTGTAAATTCCTCCATAGGTTTTTTTGCCATTGTTCCTGAGCCAAGAAAAAATTAAGAAACAATAACATCTTTTATGCTAAGAGGGTTCAAGATTTATCCTCTTCACCTATGGAACATGAATGTAAATTCAACTTCCAGACACCCTAAAATAAGAAACACATTGTTTTTCTGCTATGTAGGTTCCCTCCAAAGTATTTCTCTTCAACATTCTATGAGGAAACATGTTTAATATGTAGACTAAAACACAATGTGATTTTTCTCAAAGGAACATAGGGAAATCTAAGTCATGAACCATAGATTTAATAATTTTTACAATGGACCTATTCTTTCTCTCAATAATACCTTTCTATTGTGAGTCATAAGCTAGTATCAACTCCTCTTTATCCTTTAATTTTTGTAAAAGGAATCAAAGTCATTGGAGGTATACTCACCTCCATTATTTGATCTCGATACCTTGATCTTCCTATTGGATTTACAAATATACTGAGAGGGGAGGATAATCAGTATAATGACAATTTTTACTTATTTAAATCTAGTCAAACTCATAAAACATCAATCTCATAAACTAAACAAGTAACACAAGATATACATGGAAACCCTTATGAGAGAACCAAAATATATATATATATATATATATATATGTGTGTGTGTGTGTGTGTGTGTGTGTGTGTGTGTGTGTGTGTGTTGTGTGTTTTTGTGTGAAATATTTTGTAGGAACCAACATATTATTACATTAATTTGTAGGCACCAACCTACAGGAGACATGAATACCCGTTATTGCAATACTCATTGTTGCAAATATTCATAGACACCAACCTACTTCACTAATTTATCTTGCTTCTCCATAATGTCTATTAGTTGCTTCTGATTTCACCATGTCTGCTTGTTACTTCTGCCTTCACTAAGTCTATTAGTTTCTTATACCTTCACTAAGTCTATGTGTTGCTTATTCCTTCATCGAGTCTACTTCTCCCAAAACTTATAGTTTTTTGCTTATTCTCAAGAATGAACTTGCACGACGTGCCACGTATCCAATTTTTCAAATATGGTCCTAAAAATTTTACAATATGCACTTAGAGATATCTTCTCTTTCCCCTCCATATCTCACAATATAAAACATCTCAAAAAGAAATTTATAACAAAATTTTCAACCTAGCATGTTTTAAGCATATTTTAGGATCATTCAAGACATTAAATTCCTCATATCATATATCCAAAATTGTAATGAAACAAGGTTTGAAAGTTCTACTACAAGTACCTTGATATGTATCCTCTATCTCCTCCATATTTTATATTTTGAAACATCATATAAATAAATTTATAGTGAAAATACCAAGCTAACCTATTTGAAGTAGATTTTATGAACGTTCAAGAAGCCTATCTTTCTTATACCATGTTTCTGAAATTATAGGAAAACGAAATTCTAAAATTTTAATGAGGTGCATAAATATCTTTTATCTCTATCCTCCAAGTTTCACATTCCAAAACATTCCACAACAAAATTTATATTGAAAATGTTAAGCTAATATGTATAATGAGTATTCATGAAGCCTAATTTCCTTAGACCATATCTTTGAAATTATAGTGAACCAAGGTATGAAATTTTAACCACAATTAAAGAATATATTATATCTATATCCTCCAAGTTTCACATTCCAAAACATTTGATAACAAATCCCAATTCCAAGTTATAATGGAAATTCAAGGTTGACATGTTTGACAAGCATTCAAGAAACCTAATTTTCTTTTGAAACTATATTGAACCAAGGTTTTAAATTTTAAATATGTGTACATGAATATGTTCTCTTTATTTCCTCTAAGTTTCATCATCTAAAAAATTCAAGAAGAAAATTTATAATGAAAATTCCAAGATGGCCCATTCACCCCATAAAACATTTTTTTGCTTCCACCTTTAGAAGCCAAGAATCACCCTAAAATTATTCCTCGGTTCCCCTTGCGACATCGAATCTATTTTTACCTGGATGGTGTTCAAATGCATTCATATTACCTTTATGTATATTATTTTCACGTTCAATTATAGGGTTTACTTGTAAAATTTGATTGGGTCAACCTGCTTGTACTTTGGTTGGGTCATCCGAAAGAAATCTTTCATGTCTCCTCATCCCCGTGGAATTAGAGGGAGTTTTATATACCATTGGAAATGTATTGGAATAATATTTCTAACCATATATCACACTCCCCCATTTTAACTAGGTAATTGGAGTAAAAATTTCTTCAAAGATGGGGTATCGAAAGGGAGCATTGAAAGTCCAAAAGCAATATTTCCAACAATCTTCATTTTCCAATATTTATCTTGGGCATAAGTAGTCTCCCCCTAAATTTGACATTAATGAAAACAATTTTTCCAACACTTCCTACCTATATAGTTCTCAGCACCTTGAAACCTACTAAAGGCCTCATCTTTGGTATTCATAAACCATGTTTAGCTATTTAAGGGAAAATCATCAATGAAATTAACATAATAAATATTGCATAACAACAAGGTTGATGACATGGGTCCAAAAACATCAAAATGAATCAAACCAATAATCCCTCTTGACCTATGATCAATGCTTAGGAAAGTATCCTTAACACTCTTGAAGAGTAAACATATGTTTCACACTCCTCTGTTCACTATCTTGAAGTCAAAGAATCCAACCACCACATATTTCAGAAGAAGGAACCATAATTTAAGTGACCAAATATTTTGTGTCAAACCTCACATAGATAATTGTTGCCAATCAATAAAGATATTTACTTCACTAGATCTACTAGCAATATATAAACACCATCCTCCTTGACTATGTAGCTAATATTGGACTATGATTAGGGTTTTTATTCCTTATAATCACTTCTTGATCATCAAACTTTGCCATACACTTCAAATATGTGAGATAGGAAATTGAGAGGAGGTTTTTAGTCATACCAAAAACATATAGTACCTAATATAAATCCAGAAATTCTTCAACTAGCATGTACACTAAGATAGACCCCAACCCAACCATCCAGTACATATTATCATCACTAAGGTCCACCTACATTCAAGTATCTTGTTCCTCCAATTTTTATCTATTAAGAGTTATGTATCCCAAGGATCCATTGGAAACATACCACCCAACACTCTAAACCAAGTTGGTGGAAAGGCATGACACCATGGAAAAGGTTGTATCAAGCCCAATAGTCATATAATCCAATCCTAATGTTTCAATGCTTCTTGCATTCTATTTTTGTTGTTTCTTACCCTTCCCCTTCTTCTTCTTAATACACTAAGAAGCATAATGTTCATGCTTGTTACATTGAAGCATTTGATATATCTCAAATATTTCTTTTTCTAGTTAGAATATCTTAAGCCTTTTCTCTTGTTTTGATAATTACCATGTCCTTTCTTATATCCATTCTTCACCTTCCTAATGACGGTTAGGATTGGAACATCCTCATCGCTAGTTGAGACATGTTGTAGCCTCATCTCCTTGCCAATGAAATCATCCTACAATCTCTTAAATTCGAGTAACTTCTCTCAACCATACTCCAAATAATGTTGTGCCACAATGGACTAAATAACCTCAAAGAAACCACCTCATTATCTTCAATTATGTTTGTAATTGTTGTAATCGGATCTATAGTTTATATCATTATATCTATTTTGCTCCTGGAGGTACCATTGAACTTATTATTTAAGAGCCTCTTCTTAGATATGTTCACACTCCATTATAAGGTTCCAAATTCATCATAGATCTCTTTAACAATATTCTTCTCTATGATATGGGGGACCAATTGATCCTTCACCTAATCCAATAAGATTCATTTCACTGACGTTACTTTCTTGTTTTGTTTTTCTAGACCTTTGGGATCCTAGGTGACACAACCACCTTATCCTCAAGGTACCAAAAGTATACCATATCCAATAAGTTCTCCAATATCAACTTCCATGGAACAAATTTGTTGGCTCCTCCAACAGGTGACTCTCTTGCATACTAGGAGTTTCCATTATTGAAGTTTCTCCAAACAAGTTACCCTCAACAATCACTAGATCAACAAGGGATTCTCCCCCTACAAAAATTCTCCAGTAAAAGTCCCAATGACCAACACAATTATGCTTTGATCACCAAAGCATGGACACACTACCTATTAAACCCTTTCATAGATCTCTAGCTTAAATTAATTGCTTCTCCATACTTGGAATCTAGAAAATTTCAAAAATTGGACTTTGATGCCATTTTAGCTTTCCTTAACCTTGGTAAGAAAACTTTTCATTCAAAAAATTCCTAACCTACCAAACAATTGAAACTTAAAATCCAATCAAAACTATTGTTCTTATAATAACAATGTAAACTTTGAAACGGGAACTATAAACTCAAAACGGGAACTCTGGCCAAAAAATGCCAAAAAAACATCAAAAACAGTGCTAAAAACAAAAAGTGTGTATACTGGAACGGTGGTTTTTTTTTAGGGACAATTTTGAACATGCTTTAAAAATGGCAGTGAAAACAAAATTTTCGTGCAAAATATATAGCTTGAAAACGAAAAAGTGATTATACTGGAACGATGATTTTTTTTTTAGGGTCAATCTTCAAAATTTAAAAAAAAAAATGCTAGTAAAATGATCTAACAACACAAAAGTGACTCATAACTTCTCATTTAACACCATATGGAAATCAAAAATTTATTTCAAGAGACGATGCATACATCAGTTAGATAAACTGTCTTAAACAATTATTCAAAATCACTCATATTTTCTTGCATGCCATCAGAATTCACATCTTCAGATGAGTCACTGGATGCTGATGAAGATGTTCCATATTCTTCTCTTTCATCAACTAGTGCCCCATCTGAGTCCACATGCATGCCCATTATTTCAGGTTTCAAAATTCTTCTAGATC
>APFE030174215.1:37190-62053 GCA_000404065.3 Pinus taeda | reverse complement strand
TGGTGAAGGTGACCCCATCTCCTGTGCCACACCTCGCCATCATCCCGGCTCACCAATCCTTCTGCCTTGCCTGCCATAGCTGCGCATCCATCTACATGCAACTGATAAAGGTTCCTCACTCGAACCCCTATCTTCCGGGTCTCACCAGTTGTCTTGCTGCATAGGAAGGCCTTTCCCTCGCTGAAAACAACATCATACCCCTTGTCTTCTAACATCGCCACTGAGATGAGATTCTTCTTCAATCCTGGAACATGCATGACTTCCTTCAATACAAAGGGGTTACCAGACTCCCTCTCAAAGGAAATGGTACCGATACCGGTCGCACTGTATCTACCATCATCGCCCATCTCGATGTGCACTCCAAGATCTTTGTCCTCCAGATCAGAGAACAAATCTCTATCTCCCGTCATGTGAAAAGGCGCACCACTGTCCAAGAACCACACTGTTCCCATCACACTTGAACCAAGCATGCGATCAATGAAAAATCAAGCTCAAACTGAGAAGCTAAGGCCTCTCCCCCTGCAGATCCAGCAGCTTGCTTGTTCTTCTTCTTCTGCGGACAATTTGTGGCATAGTGTCTGTGCTGGTGACAGTGAAAACACTTCACCTTGGACATATCCTGCTTCTTGCCTTTCGCACCAGACTGAGAAGCTTTCTTGCTCTTCCCTTTCTTTGCTTTGGCAGCCAAAGCACAATTCTCTTCATCAGCTCCCTTTGACGAAGATCCGTCCCTGGTACTCCGCCTGATCTCCTCTTGCACAAGATCTGACCATAGTCTTTCCCATCCTGGCAACTTCTCCCGACCATTGACAGAGTCCTGATAGGAATGCCAACTCTTCGGAAGACCAAGGAGAGCCAAGCTCACCAAGTCTTCATCATCGACAGTAACCCCCACACTTCCCAGTTCATCTCGACACTGAGTGAACTTCGTGAGATACTTGGGAATACTGTCACCCTTCTCGCATTTGATGTTTCTGAGTTTATTTTTGAGCGCCAGCTTCCTCTGATCGCTCTTGCTTTGGAATAATTCTGTTAATGATTTCCACATCAAATATGGAGTAGCCTTTCCATGGAGGCTGGACACAATGTGATCCTTCACGCCCTCCAACAGAATCCTTCGACATTTTGCAATCTTCTTTTGCCAAGCAGCAGCTTGAGTACCATCAGTAGGCTTTGGGATATCCATATCTATGAACTCCTTCGACCCGTTATCATCCAATACTGCCTCCATCCTGTCCTTCCATGCAATATAGTTTGAGTTGCCCTTAAGAGCATACTCCAATCGCAATCCGTTGAAAGACATTGTTGCGTTGTCACCAAGAAAACACTACTGCAAATTCGAATTCCAGCAGCAACCAACTCAACCGCCTCGGATCTAAGATTCGTGAGAACACAATATTTCTCGTACAGAGATTGACTGTATGGGCTTTGACCGGATTTTTCACCTTCCAAAGGAAGGATGAATCCAAAGGCTACCTGGCCCGATTACAGGCTCTGCCTAGAGAAATAGAATGTAAACACTTCCTGAATAGTAGATCTGATGATCAATCCTCGCTTTGATATCCTATAGAAATCTCTTCTACAAATCAACCAGCTCTGATACCATGTAGAAATTTTGAATAGTTTAACACATATTCAACAGAGATTATCCTGATCATGTACTATTGCGGAAAACATACACAATACATAAGCTCCTCTACGTTGATCATCAATATAGCAGCATCAATAACAATAAAACATCAAAAGCATTCACACATTAACACAGTATGTATCCCGGGGAAAGCATCTCGCTAAAAACCCCAACTATCTGTATATTAATGATTGAGTCATGTAACATTACACAACATAATACTTCTCACAAGTATCTCCACCTCTGTTACACACAATACAGCTCAGATCTGAATCAATCACTGGCTCAAATCTCCTTCGCTGCTTGCCTGCCTCCGCTGCTCAATACCTGCTGAAGAACTGATGATAATTCTAAGGCAACCACGTATTTCCTTGGCTAAATCACGTGAGCACAAGCTACAATGTGGGAAAATACGTGGGCAAACTCATTGGCATACTCAATCCCTTGATTGTGCAAGATCTGATGCACAACTATAGTCACAACTGATAGCAATCTGATTCTCTAACACCTGTCCCTGCTGAACTGAACATGCACTGACATGCAACTGAGTTAACTGATGTATTCATTAGTTGTATTATGAGTTAATAACTTGTGAATTAATTTATAACTAATTCACCCAACTCATCTCTAGTCTATTTGCCAGTTAGACTAAATACAACCAGTTTAACAAAGCTAAACTGAACACAACTCCATCAACTGCACCTCCAGTCCACTAAACTCAACTCACTTGAGTTCTAACTGAAGTCCTGTATGCAAATATTAGTCATCCCATAGGTAACCACGTATTTCCTTCTGGGATCTGCATGTACCACATCCGTAGCTCATCCTGAAGTGCTCCAAGAGAATAAGACAAAGTTTATAGTCTAAATATTATTATGAGCTAATAATATTTGACTGTTCTATATTTAGACTGAGCAGTCACTCCTCTGTGGTCTAAAAATAGAAGTCCATCTATTTTTCCAACTTGATCAATCATCCATAAACAACAACCTGCAATCCATAGACATGATCCATATGTCTAAAAATAGACTTGCGCCAAAAATAGCCTGCGGGCCCACTTAGTGAAGGTGACTCCTTTCCACTAAGCTCCATCATCTTGTTGCATTGTCAACAAGCATTTCTTGTTGCACACTTTTCAACAACTGCACCCATATAGGTTATGGACCCATCCAACAGTTGGCATGGAGCAGATAGGGTGAGTAATGTTTTCGTTCAAAAACAAAGGTATTCGGGAGCATGGATGTCATTATGGGCACCCATGAAATCCAGCCCATTTGGCACACTCATCGAGGCAAAGACAAAGTCATAAGTTCAACTGGAGCTTGAATTGTACTCTGACAAGTTGATGCGCATGGTCACCAACACACACTTGGAGATCAACACAGACACTATGCATTAGTATGTTCCTGGTCCAACTACACTCAAGATGATGATGCACATGTTGTCAGAAGAGTTGGAAAAAGGAGCCATATCAGTGCACCCACATGCAACGGAGGCATGAATTCGCTTTTAGCAAGATTTCACCATTAAGCACATGGACACCATCATAGATGACCAAGCTTGGCCTCAGTTCACCACCATTGACCATCACGAGGATTTCAAAGAGTTGGTATAACCACAATGGTCCAAGTGCTAGTGATGTCTTGCATGGCTTGCACAAGCCATTTTGTCTCACATGGGTACATGTGCAGATTGTATGTAACATGTTGTCCAGTGGAAATTCAAGTGTTGATAATTGAATGTAATAGTCATAGAGTAGTTGAAGAGTCATGAAGGTTGATGAATGGTCACAAAGGGGAATGTCAAGGGTCACCCCACATTTTGCTATAAACAATCCCTCATAACTCATTGTAGAGGCTTTTGCTCAGCCAAGCTTCCCATAGCAGTATCTTAGAGAAAGCTTGGAGAGCATTGTGATGAGCTTTGGCTTCTCCATAATGCAAAGCTAGTATATCTCTTTGGAGGAGCAGATGACAGTGACTGTAATGTTCCACTGTCAGGACTAGTGGTTGGTCATGGTTGTATTATATGATTAGAAATTTCACTTCTTAATATAATAGAGCTAGCACGTTTCATGCATATGTTGTTATTGTATTTCAACTAACTTGTTTACTCTACTAATATATGTATTTGTTTGGTTATGCATGCACATATGGACTTCTCCATATAAATATGCATGAATCTTATTGGAATGTGTTGTAGGTTTAACCATCACTTTGGATTGCTAGCTTACTTTCCTTCTAGTTTATGATGCATCATTGCTTGTGTGTTCCCCTCATAACTCTGTGCTTTCGCAAGTTTCCAAGAAGCGCACTCACCTCACCCTTCATGTGCTAGAACCATTCATGCACCTTCCTTGACTTGCTTCATATGTCACACCCTTGCTACCAAGAAGGACATATTACTTGCCACTGTACGTAACTGTAGTCATGGTGATATAATACAACCCACTACTAGGACTCCCACACTAAACGGTCTGAGCTCTAGTTGGGAAATATTATGAGGGAGATCCCCTGACATGTTGGCGGGTCCAGTACTATCAACACCTTGGAGTGATTGTCCAAAATTATTTGGAGATCTGGAGAAATAGATAATTTCGATGTTCGAACATCTAGTGATCATAATTGTGGAATTGTGCCTGATTGTTTTTTATTCAAAATATTTGTCATGCCATTAGATTTTATTATCTTCCCCAGTTTCCTTGCGATGCTCCTTAATTCAATTTCCTTTCCTTCCCAAAAAAATGTTAAGAAATGTTCTTGAAAATTACAAGCTATCATCTCGAAAGATTGTAACCATTGGACACCTAATAAAACATCAATACCACCCATTGTAATGGAAATCATTGGACTATTTAATACATATTCCCCCATGGTTAGATTGATATTATGACACTTCCTGGAGAAGTTTATAGTTCCTCCATTTGCATCCATCAGTTGACACTCTAGTGCTAGATATAGAAAGAAATTCAATTCCTTGACTATCTTACAATGAATAAAACTATGGGCACTACGAGAATCAATCAACACTATCACCTTTTTTTCTTGGTATATCCTTCTATCTTGATAATTTAAAGAGTGGTAACTCCTGCCAATGCATTACAAGATATGGTATCCATTTCTTCTTTCTCTAGGGTTGGTTACTGGTGTATATCCTCTTTTTATGATGTTTCTTGTTCCTTTTCTTCCTCTTCATAATCCATGTAAAATAATTTCCTCTCAGCACACTTATGACCCTTAGTGTATTTTCTATCACAACTATGACAAAACCCTTTTTCTCTTCTTTTTTCTTCAGTTGTTGTGGTGTCAACCTTATAGGTTGTGGGAGGCTAGGAGAAGCAACACTTCCATCTTGATAGTTGTGAGTGGTAGACTTCCTTGTTTCCATAATTTTTCTTTCAACTTTTCTTTCCACCTTGAATGTCTTATCCAATAAATTAGGTTCCCAACGGTGAACCTCATGTTGGATATTATCCTTTAAAATCCCTATGAAGACATCAATCCTATGCTCCTCTAGAATATCATTTACCTTGATATTCAATCTTTGAAAGTCCTCAATGTGTTTTTCCATTGAACCCTTTTGTTTGAGATTTATCAATTGGCTAAATAAGGCATTTCTCTTTGTATCCTCATAATGTGTTACCAATTCTTCTACATAAATTGTCCAAGTGACAATTGATTTATGAGAACAAAACCATCGATACAATACAAACTATTTTTATTCTAAATATAAAGATGCAATGCATACCTTTTGTCTGTACACCACATCATGTAGATAAAAGAATTGCTCCATCTATAGTATCCATGTTATTGGATCCTTTCCATCAAATTTCTTCATATCTATCTTTGGAATCTGGTGGGTCTTAAATTCAAAATTGTAGTATATAAAAATATAATTCATATCCATTTTGTCCTCATCACGATTTTCATGGATTACCTTGCACCACTAGAATATCTTTCTTGCAACAACTTCATCAAACCTTCCCTCAACCCTTCCATCTTGACATTCATCATTGCTTCCACGTTTGATTTTAAACCATCCTTCAAACCATCCTGTCCATTTTTGCTTTTACATATAAACTATCAATATCAACATTCATGATTGTTTCGAATTGATTTTTTGTTACTCTTTGCGAAAGTGAAATTTGTTGCGCTTGGTTTCATAATTTTGAAATACCATGTTGCATTTCTTCCTCTTCTTCATGTGTCATAGTAGAGATTTTTGGTTTCTTACTAGGTGTATCAATTTTTTTTATATTTCAAGACATATAACTGTATCTATACTTCATTATTCCCTTTGAATAACATCAAACTGATTTTTCAAACAAAAGTTATGAAAAATTAAAAAAAAATACACACATTTTTCTTGCTTTTAGGAGCTCTATCTTGAAACTATTGCATCTCTATATTTTCAGACTCCCAAGGTCTGAAATTTCATCTTGTCGTAGCCCTCCGAGTCTTATTTCCAATTCCAAAATTCAGACTGAGATTGAATTCTTCAAGATAAAGTTATGCCAAATATCACATGGTGACCTCACTATGGACTTGCTGATTAGAGAAAACTTATGCGGGATGCCACATGACATTGTTTTAGCCTTCGACTTGAAATTGATACATTAGAAACTAAATTTCATGCAATTTTGGTCACTTTTTATGAAATTCAAATCCGATGGTCAAAGAGAAAATTATGACCATTTTCCCTTGGTCAACTATTTGAGATTGAATTTTAGAGCATGCCGAAACACGAATTTCTTCATGCCATATATCAGAAAATATAGCGAGAGAAGATCTAAAATTTGTCCACGAACTTCACCAAGATTTCGGATCCACATGGTTGAAATTGCAGCGTATGAAGCCTTGTAGGAAAAAGTTATGGCAAGAATTCCAAGATGTTCTATTTGAAGCAGTGAAATCCTAGAATCCAAAGCTTTGAGACCAAATGTTATTCAACCAGATCACAAAACAAAACAAAAGATATATCAACAACTTGAAAATTATGCTCTTTGAGAGGGAAACCTCCTTTTGATAACATAAATGAACAATTCTTGCATGATACAAATGATAAGACCTCCTTGGTATATATAGGAGTCTAAGGGGCCACAATATAACCAAAGCCTACATAAAAATAATAATGTAAGGTCACAACAATAATCATAGTGGGATTTGATGGGGCACAACAATAAGAATATGGGGGCTACATGGGCACAACAATAACACTAAGGGAGATACACTAACAATAACAATAAGGAGGCTACACTATTATTAAAGGGACCTAAAATTAATGTTGTGGTCATTGTCAAGTCAATGGTCCCATTAGTTTCCAAATTCCTTTGTCTCTAGAGATCTAATATAGCTTTCCACCATGGTTTTCAAAACCGGACATTGGGCCATCCACAAGGAAGTTTTGGCACAAATCCTCTCCAACCCGATATCAAATGAGATGACGTCGAGTCAACATACATGTGGGAACCAACTCACCTATTAGGTCACTATGTGCAGTTAATCACCTCCCTATTTGACAACCAAAATACATTTTCGACAATTGATTTAGACATCTCGCCACATAACAATCCTTTCAGGGAAGGTGCAGTCTATTAGAGTACTGATCCCCGCCCCCGCTTACATATACAAATGCACCTCTAACACCCTACCTCTTCCTTATGTATACAAAAACCCACCACACCATTTGTTAATGTGTGCTATGAAATCTTCACTCTCAAGTGCAAATTAGTCATGACAATCACCAGTGTTAGAGCCTCTACAACAACTAGTGACATAATTCATTTTTTTTCTATTTTTAAATTATTTGATGATGCCTAACAAACAACAAAATTAAATTTCCATCCACTATGGGAATTATGTGAAATTATGTTACAACAATGCTCGCTTAGCAATAGAAAATTAAAAATAAGATTTTCAAAAAATAGAAATATATTTTTAAATTTATGGAAAAATTAAAATAATCAACTTTTTCCAAAAACTTTAGTTAAAATTACAAAAACTTCATGAACTAGACGCAGGCCGTAATAAATTAATTTTATATTTAGATGTTGTAAGTTGAAAATGACTTAGCAAATTTCAAAGAGGATATATTATAATCTCTGTAAATTTTTTAAACTGGACACTTGAGTTGCTAACCGAACTCAAAGAATTAAGTATTTTCTAATCATTTATCTCCAGTTTTGATCAACTCTCCTTCCACGCCAAAGGCCTGATATGCCCCTTTCAGCGTATGGATTCCAAACCCCTTTCAGCGTATGGATTCCAAAATTTATGTAACAAAAAGCTTGTGCAACGCTTTCGCAAGAATAAATGTTGTTGATGGCTTGCCAACATTATCCGAGGCCAATATTGATATGAAGAAATTGTGCAGTTGTATACAATGATGATGGAAATGGAAGAATCATTTGGCAGGGTGTCACAAACATTACCTAAATGCCGCCCTATTTGAACATGAGAGTTATGAGTCAAGGAACCTAATCGACTTCGCTTAATATGCCAAAGAAGAGAGGATTCTCCTTAAATCGGAAATACCACAGTAGCAAAAGTGAAATTCTAGGAATGTATGGAACGCGTGGGAATCTTTGAAGGACTCAGAGAACTAAGGAACTCTCGTGCGAGTTTGACAATATAACTAGAGTTGGAATTACAGATAAAGTTAAATATCAGAATTCAGTTTTAGAAAAAGTCCAATGTTAAAGATGAAGGTGACTAAAACAAGTTAGCTCAAATGAGAAAGTGTGAACATTAATCAAAGAGAGACCCACCAAAGTGCTATTTTTTCTAAGATTAGAGATGTCAATGTTGAATGAAGCGAACAAAACAAAGATAAGTAGCTTTGAATGTATATAAGACGTCTCCTTCACGTGTTGGAGTCATCTTTCAAACCTAGAGAGATTTCTAATTTTATTTGAAGTTTTTTTATTTCAAATGTCCCTGAAGTAGGAGAAACCCTAAACCAAGGGAAGACAAAACGTTTTCTTATAAGCGTTGCTTTCTTATAGCCATCGGCAGTGGTGGTCGGTGAGATGTAACATGTCTGGAGAATTGCTGAAGTGCCCCTTGGAAATATATTGTCCTGTCCCAATCTTTGATAATGTACTTATTTTACTTGGAAAGAAATAAAAAATTATGAGATACATTTTGTCAAATTTTATGTTAAATATTTTGGAGTTTAATAGCTAAAAGTTGTCTTTACATATAACATAAACATAATAATATTGTTACATGTCATGCTTTTAAGATCGTATCTATAAAATCAACATAAATAACGTATAACTTTTATATTTTAAACTACCCTCTTTTTAGTCAATACTCCATTTTTTTTGTAGCAATAAAATCCAGACAGATAACCCCGTCAACTTTTTCCAACCTTTTCTTATAGCATAGGTTTGGGAAATAAATATATTAAAATTCTCCTTATTAGGTGCCGAAAGCAACAGAGTGAAAAGATCGTCTATCATAGTTGCTAAAAATAAAATAGAAAGTAGGGGTAGGTTTCCCTTCCGGGGTGGCTGGCCGGTGCTTTAAGACCGACCATATTAAAGCCAAAGAAAACAGATGCATCCCTTTCGAAAGTAACAGTGGTTTCTGAACATCAACGTTTACTCTATACCGTTCTTTAACCTTCGGACCCACTGACACTAAACTGAAGAAAGAAGGCACTGAGGTGAGGGAGACAAGACTACAAAATTGTTTTCACGCCACCCGGCCACTAACTTTGAACAATATTTTGATGAACGTTTACTGTGTTTCAGCAGCAACACATGTTTTTCCAAACGTATGAACACTTATCTTGCCCCAAACCCAGGCCATGACTGGACTATTAAAATCAATATTGAAATATATAAGAAGTGTGGCTTTGTATAATATAAGATTACCGGGTTTTGGATTGAAGGGGAATGGGTGCCTTGTTAAGGCACTTTTTGTGATAGATTACTGGTTCAAATCCCTTGTGGGTGTTTACCTACCAAAAAAATACTGCCCATATATATGCATATATATATAAATAATAGTATTAGGTTTATAATGGTTAAACAGAACCATAGTCTAAAGAACCTATATACTATAGTTTTGAAAATAATGAAAATCTTGGCAAGATTGTCATAAATTAGACAGTAATTTTTGAAAATCTGTTTTACAACTATCAAACTAGATGTCCCAAAAGTTTTAGATGGCTTTCATGATTTTGGGTGCCTTAATAATTTTTATAGTGTTGAATCCATTTCCACCTTCAAAATAACTAATCAAACACTCAAACATTAATTTTTTGAATTTTTTTTACCAAATTCCCCCAAAAAAATCTCTGTTGCATCCAATTTTCTGACTAAACAATGCCTTAAATATAATTAAATAAAATTCCGAGTTTTATTCAATTTTGAAAAAATCTGGAGTTTCGTTCAATTTTGAAAAAATCTGTAGTTTTATTCAATTTTGAATACAGTGATAGAATAGATGGAATAATAATTAATTTTATATGGTTTAAATGGTATTTAAAATGTATAACATCCTGAAATTTAGGGAGAACATAGATTATACAACTCGACAACTTACATCTGTAATCCCAACACACTTATCAGATTTTGAGTAAAAATAATAAAAATATTTACCGAAACATCCAGAACGTGCAGACTCTCTAGGAAAGTGTACTACCTCCGTATAACCACGTGAAATGACTTATGGAACTAAATGGCCGAATAAAATTATTCTCTACAATCACTGTATATTGGAGGGCTGTATATTAAAATATAATCCATCAAATCAGCCTAGTAGGATTCATTAGCAAAAAGGCTAGAATAATGTAATATTGGCAGACCGTTTATCAAATTTGTCAACAGAACAACGTAAGAGAGGAGGACCTCTTGTCCTGTAGCAGCCTGAACTTTAAACAAACAAGGCCACTTATATTTTTGTGAACGTGTTGTGACTTATATAATTGATTTACCTATGACTAATCATAACTTCTTGTTATATGGCTATGAAACTGTTTTAGGAATTGAAATCTCTGATTTCGCTTGATATCAAAGTTCAGTTCGACTAATGGTAGTTAGTTGTCTCCAAATGCGAAAGAGAGATTGCGTTATGATTAAGGTCCAGGTCGCTTTAAAGAATCTCATAATAGATGCCAAAAAATTCATGGATTGTTATTATTGATGGAATTATGAAATAAAATATAATTCCCTTACTTATGCTTACATGAAAAGGATAAGAATTAAGTCAATATGCGGTGTACATTATCAAATTGTAACATGGACATATTTAAAATGAGCCACATGCATATAAATAGTAGGATATTTGATTCAAGTGGATTTTAAAAATGGGGTTATGAAGAATTTTCCAAATGAATCATTAACAAGGTAATAGGAAGTCGTAGGAGTTGACATCAACTTAATTGTTATTATTATAAAATATAAATTTTTATATAGTTAAAATGAAGTATAGAATTTATTTATTAAAAGTTAGTTGAGTTCATAGGTTTATTCTACAATCCATTATGAAGGCCATGTGTAAGTATGTGCATGTTTAATTTGGAGTTGACACATGTAATAAAATTAAAATATTTTCTAAATAGAAAAATAATGTTGGCTACAGTAAATAAATAAAAAGAATATACTATGCATCTTTAATTAGTTGTCTATATGACCTAATATAATTTCATGTAAAGAAATTAGAAGTAAAAAAAAATATGTGAGTAAGATGTTTAAACCTTATACTTTCCAAAAATATTTTAACACTTTATTTAAATAAATTAGTTGAAGTTCTATGTTAACTAACTTATGTAAGTACCCACTTATGTTAATAGCATTGCTTTTTGCACTCTAAAATAAATTTTCACTTGAAGAAATTTGATCCCTCTTGGCTCATGTTAGATCTACGCTAAAGATGAGTCTATGCTGATTTTACATAACAATTATTGGAAAGATAGCAAGGAAAATGTGACGATGAATTGTATGTAATGTTAAATTGTCCCAAGTATGATCAACACAAAAGCACAAACTTAAACAACATGAATATTTCATTAAGTTACATAACTTGTAAGTTTGTCAAAATAAATGGACCTCTATATTAAAGATAGTGGGAACACTACAAAAATGACTAAATTGTAAGTTGAGATATTTTTGAAATCAATTGTTTCACAGATAATTTGTATCCATAAGATACTACGAGTGTTAAATGAAATACAAAGGGTTATGAGTTCACAAGAATAAATAATCAATGGGTGTGTATAGCATAATTCATTCACCCATAGCTCATACTAGGGATAGAAAGAGGCATTACTATCATTGACCTGACCTCCAAAGTTATGTTATGGAAATGAGGTCTACAAATTTTGTCATTTTTCCAACTTACTGAAACTTAAAAAAAAACATCGCCATTGAGTCCGGCTCATTCAAATCTTTCAAATGATATAAATTTTTTCAAGCACTGACATCCGGATCATGATATGTGATTGTTTGAAATCAGGCAATTAAATTCTTGCCATGTCAACATTGTTATGCCATGTGGCACCCCTACACCCTTCAGGGGATGTCCATGTCACCATGGTAGTTTGTGTGGAATTTCCAGATCACCATTAACTGGTCCACCCTCATAGCCTTGCAAGTAATGCATTTCAATATAACAAAAATCAATTTTGGAGCCCACCACTTAAATGTACATGTATGAAACACCCACCCCTCTTCGGTGATCAATGACCTTCATTAGGTGGAGGGAATGATGATTATGATTGAAATGAGGACCCCCACCCACCCCTAGTGACATCACGGGGGTGGGGGGTTGTCCTTAACGATGAATACGATTGAAATGAGGACTGCCACCTGCCCTAGTGATGTCACGAGGAGGGGGCGAGGGTTGTCCTTAGTTGTAGTTCTACTCCTTAGATTATCACCCCTAGATTATAGCAAACATTTGT
Organism: Pinus taeda; assembly: GCA_000404065.3. Taxonomy (NCBI): domain Eukaryota; kingdom Viridiplantae; phylum Streptophyta; class Pinopsida; order Pinales; family Pinaceae; genus Pinus; species Pinus taeda. The sequence continues at coordinate 49,512 of APFE030174215.1, read as the reverse complement.
TCAAACCAATCGACAGTAGATCAACACGAAAGTATGATCAACACAAAAACACAAACTTAAACAACATGAGGATTTCAATAAGTTACATAGATTGTAAGCTTGTCAACAAAATAAATGGACCTCTATATTAAATATAGTAAAAACACTTAAAAAAATGACTAAATTTCAATGTGAGATATTTTTGAAATAAATTATTTCATAGAGAGAGTTTGTATCCATACGATACTAAGAGTGTTAAACGAAATACAATGGGTTATGAGTTCACAAGAATAAAATATCATGGGTGTGTATATCATAAAATATTCAACCATAACTCACACTAGGGGTAGAAAGAGGCATTAATATCATTGTCCCGACCTCCAAAGCTATGTTATGGAAATCAGGTTTGAAAACTTCATTATTTTTCAAACTCCTTGAAGCTTAAAACATACATTGCCATTCAGATCGTCTCACTCAGAGATTTCCAATGATATAAATTTTTTCAAATGGTGAAATCCAGATCATGGGATATGGTTGTTTCAAGTTGGGCCATTAAACTCTTTCCTTATCAACATTGTGCTACCATGTGGCACCCATGTGGTGCCCACGTTGAAGCCCTAGACCCTTCACGAGGTGTCCATGTCACCATGGTAATTCTTGTGACATTTCCACATTTCCAACTGGTCCACACCCGTAGCCTCACAAGTAATGCATTTTATTATAAAACAAATCAATTATGGAGCTCACTACTTAAATGTATACATATGATGCACCCATCCCTATTAGCTGATCAAAAACCTTCACTATATGGAGGGCTGATGACTGTTATTGAAACAAGGACCCCCACCCACCCTTCGTGACATCACCTAGCGGGCTGGAGTGGTCCTTAGTTGTAGTTCTACTCCTTGGTTCTACACCCATAGATTAATGGTGAACATTTTCAAACTAGATCGACATAATGAGAGAAGGTGACCCAATGAGGTACACAGAAAGGGTGGTGATCCCTCATCAACGTTCCACCCCTTTAGAACCATGAATTCCTGGGGAAAGACTTATTGTTGTTAATTATCACAATTTTTCTTTGTCACATAACATATACCATGACCCTTTTTCATGTTTCTCCTTTGAAACCACTAGGGGTGAGGTCATCTCAAGCTTGCCATCACTATGATGTCAAATTTACAAAACACCCAAGACAGAACACCTTTCTTCATCATTTGTTGGGAAATTCTCCATTCCTTGGGACATAAATTCACCATGGTTTTCTCATTATTCTTCTTTGAAAAATGCAAAGGTGATGTTAGGCTAGGGTGATCCACATGATTACATAACCCAGTCAACATGGACCACTCTAGCACAAGGGATTCAATGGGATAGAAATACCATAACATATGTGTTCATATTGGGGGATATATATTAAGGAGAAAATGGCATAATATATTGAGCATATAATAAGGGGTAAAGGGTTTTTATATATTGTGTATCAAAAACGGAGCTCAAGGTGAATGAAAAAATATAAAGGGGTATACAAAATGTTAGTGAGACCCTAAGTTCGTCAGCGTGTAGGCTACTACTATATCGTAAATGTTACTCTGAAAGTGCACCCTAAGACTGTCAGCTTGTAGGCTACTACTATATCATGCCTATACCAACACTGCTATTTCACTTTCCATTCACGTTATCTTATATAAAGACAATGACTTGTTGGTGGATAGCTGACTTGGAAGAACAAGAAAACTTCCCATGGCAAGAATTCCCACACATTAACTACTCTTTTGTCCCTTTAATCTCTGTTGATATGATTAGAGACAACGTGTATGTCGCTGTATTCTGCACTACTACATGTAGGGGAATTTTAAGACAATTTTGAAGACAAAATAATTCTTTTTGTCTTCAAATTTTCAATATGACGCGCTAGTAAAAAAGGTAAAGGATTAGGGGTTCATCCTTACCCTATTGATGGGTTCTTTAGGAAGTAGAGCGATGGAGGCTGAAAACCACTAATGGGATTTAGGATGATGGAGGCCGACAATAGTGGTGTGCATCGTGAGAGAAGTGATGGAGGCACTTTTGATGAACGTGGATAGGTGGTAACATACTTGGAGTACTTTCCGTGGTCTCCATCGATTGTGTTTTAATATGTTTTTTTTATTGTTTTATTTATTTTGAACGCTACCTATATCCGCTGGTTGTTGTTATTAGCACATTGTTGTGTTGGATTGGCAACATGGATTAGATTCAGTTGAACGATTGTTGAAAAATGTAGCAAGAAATTCTCAATTTTATTTTGCCTTGATTAAATTGGGAAAATTTGAATTTCCACATCCACAGATAACTTGGACGCAGTTCACTCGTATGGCATGGCGTGTGTCACCCATTTTACTTAATAAATTCCAGTTGGGGGACTTAGAGTTCAGTTAAGCATGTGTGTTTGCTAATTTGTAGCAATCAAAGTCAATTATCTCAAATTGTTTTTAGTTAAACTAGTTCTAACTATTGGAGGAACTAGTGGAAGGCCAATTGTGCATTGGGACTTTAGTCAAATGCAATGATCATCTAGTTATATGATCAATCAGCCCAAAATAGCTAGTGCATGAAAATAATTTGAGTTCCCCAACTATGGTTGATATTCTAAGGTAGTGTAACATTAGTTGTAGACTAGTCTTGAGCGTACAGGGGTTGCATGAAGTCACATGATTAAACTTAGGAATTGCACAATCCATTTTGGAAAAATTCCTAAAGAATAAGGGCCTAATTTCTCAAAGAATTGCCCAAGGAAATGGGGGCTCAAGCAGAGGTAGAAATTGACCAAGTTTTTGTTTGAACTTCTTAGTGAGTAGAGAGATAGATTATTCACTTACAGGTTGTGCACAATTGAGTAAAGAAATTGTAATACATCTATATGCATCAAATTGATGCAAGAAGTCATTGGAGTTTTTAGCAGATTCCTTTCCCCAGGTAAAATATTGTGCACATGTGTTTTATCTCTTATTGCATGTTTGAATTTTTTGCTCTAAATTGTGAAGTAACTTCCGTAGAGTAGTAAAGTAGGTTTGTGTCTTGTGATTTTGAAAAAATTTCATGAGCAATTACAAATCTACACCAGAATTTCTACATCGTATCATATCAGGGTTCACATTAGAGTAGGAATTTCAAATTTGTTTCTCAAGAGGTTCGAATTTTCAATTCAGTGTAGCAAGATCTCTTAAGAGTTGAGAATATGACCTTCAATGGGATGAGGCTAGAGTGTGCCTTGGAAGACAACTCTAATTTCATTGAATGGAAGGGTCACAGGGAGGGGGTATTCGATGACAATGGATTGCTAATATACATCAAGAGAGATGTTACAAATCCAGAAGAATTTGATTCCCAAAACCTTTCTCAGTGGAAGAAAGATGTAGCCAAGATGTGGATAACAATATTGGAGGGAGTAGGGGACCACATTTTCAACAATATCCATGGGAAAGAAAATCCTTATGCAATGTGGTAGGCACTGAAAAATCTATTCTAGAATAGTAGTGACCATAAAAAGTTATTGCTTAAGGATAAACTTTGAAATATCAAGATGTAACAGAATGAATTTATCCTGCAATATCTAAGGAGGTTCACACAAGTTCATGATGAACTTAGAGGAGTTTGTGTTACTGTTTCAAAGGATGAATTGGAAATCATAGCCCTTTTGGGCCTTCCCAAGATTTTGCATAACTATCAAAATTAAGTGAACGAGAGGGAGAAACTACTGAATTGGAAACACTTATGGTATGATTTAGTACAAGAGGAAATAGGGAATAATACCAGAGATTGGACCTCATCCAAGGGAAATGATGAAGAAAAATTTCATTAGTTGGAAAGGGAAAGAAGGGAAAAGGGAATAAATCTCAAACCAAACCAGAATCCAACCAATGGGAAAGAAGAAAGATTTGTCAAAAAATGAATGCTTCCATTGTCATGAATACAGACACTATGCCATGAAGTGCCCACAGAAAAAGGCAAGCAAGAAGACCTTAGGAGGAACAACAGGTCAAGCCTCGACTTCACACTTCGACCTTGACTTTATCCTTATCACATGCATGTCCAACAGAGAGATGGGCAACTTGTCGTACTTTGATTCAGGTGAATTTTTCCAAATGACAAGGTGTAGAGATTTTTTCAGTGACCTGGAGGAGAAAGATCTCCAGATGCACATTAACCTAGGGGATGACGGAAGGTACAATATGATTGGTATTGGCACAGTCACCTTTCAGAGGGATTCAGGGTCTCCTCTCAAGCTCAAGGATGTCATGTTTGTTCTAGGCCTAAAGAAAAATCTCATCTTTGTTGCAGTTTTGCAACGCCATGGTTATGATGTGATCTTCAACAAATGAAAATCATTCCTAAGACACATAGCCATAGGACAGGTGAAGATGATGACAGGTTGTATGAAGAATTTGTATAGGTTAGACGTGGAAGACTGTGCTGCATTAACCACTAAGGAAGAGAAAGTGCAGGGTCGTGATGCAGGTGAACTTTAGCGCATAAGACTTGGCAATTTTCATCATGGCACCTTGAATATTATTAAACAAATAGCCACTAGCCTCCCTAAAGGAGCACTTGAGTAGTAGGATGTATTCACAGGATGTACCTTGGGGAATTACATAAAATCTGCATTCCATGATCGAGACAAAAAAGTGTGTGTAGTATAAGAAAGGATCCACTCTAATGTTTGTGGACCTTTCTCAATAGCCTCATTTTCTAGAAACAAATATTTTATCCTTTTTATTGATGACTTCTCATATAAGTGTTGGATATCTTCATGCGGAAGAAAGATGAGACGTTCTCCAACTTTGTAGAATTCAAGGCACTGGTTGAGAAATAGACCAACAAGAAGGTGAAGGCTCTCAGGAGCAATAATGGAGGTGAGTATGTGTCGAATGAATTTAAAAAATGTGTGAAAGAAGACATTCAATGAGAGTTGACAACACCTCACAACCCACATCAAAATGGGGTGGCTGAGAGAAAGAATCATAGCATTTTGGGAGCAATAAGGGTGATGTTGCATGACCAAGCCCTACCTCTATATTTGTGGGTTGAGGAATGCAATACAACATTTTGTTTTCAAAACCGAAGTCCTCATCAGATTCTTGGCATGATTACACTGGAGGAGGATTTCTCCAGAAGAAAGTGGGATGTGTCGCACTTCAATATTTTTGGAGCCTTTGTTTACTGCCATGTCTCTAAAGAATCAAGGAATAAGCTTGAGTCAACCGTAGAATTGGGGGTATTTGTGGGTTACACAGAAAAACCCCACAATGACCACGTGTACTTTCCATCACTCAGAATGATAGTTGTGTGAAGGGATTTAAACTTTGCTTAGGAGAAAGCTATGTAGTGCTCTCATGAGAGGGAGATTTAGATCCCACCAAAAGATGGGCTTTTAGCTCCAAAGGAGGAACCTCAGGAAGTTGTAGATCAACCACAAATTGAGGAGCAGAGAATGGAGACATTCACTCAAGAAAAACCATCCAGAGAATGTAGAAAAAGAACTAAGGAAGTTTATAGACTTGTGCGGAATGTGAGGGAGAATGTGGGATATCCTTCAAATTTGTGTAAGCAAAGGAGTTCATCTGAGAGGTACACTGGCTAAATGGGTCTTATGACTGAGCTTATAGAGATTGAACCATCATACTTTGAGGAAGAAATAGAGAAACCTATATGGGTTGATGAAATGGTGGAGGAATAGAAATCCATTGCAAAGAATAGTGTTTGGGAAAGGTCCCAAGACTAGCATATAAATCAATAGTGGGTTTGAGATGGATCTTCAAGGTGAAACAGGCAACAGATAAAAGCATAGAGAAGTATAAGGCCAGATTTGTGGACAAGGGATACTCTCAAGTCGAGTTAATTGACTGTGAGGAGACCTTTTCTCTTGTAGCAAGGTACTCATGCATTAGATCAATTCTTGCTCTGGCTACATAGATGGTGTAAAGTATCCGCCAAATGGGTGTAAAAACAACATTTTTCAATGGGGTTATTAAGGAGGAGGTGTACATAGAGCAACACAAAGGTTTTGAGACATTTCATCAAGAGTCTCATGTGTGCAGACTCAAGTGAGCGTTGTATGATCTCAAACAAGCACCTCATTCTTGGTACACCAAGATCGATAGCTAACTCACTAGTTTGGGCTTCACCATAAGTGAAGCAGATGCAAACCTCATAACATCTGGATAGAAGGTAAATTTCTTATTATTGTCTTATATATTGATAATTTTATTTTAACTAACGATGAGAAATTTATCATATCTTGTAAGGAGGACCTTGCAAGGGAATTTTAAATGAAGGACATGGGTCTCATGCACTACTTTCTCAGGTTGGAAGTATGACAAGGTGTTGGGAAATTGTTTGTCTCTCAAGGCAAGTATGAAAATGAGATACTGCATAGATTCTACATGGAGGGTTGTAAATCCATGGAGACACCTATAGCGAACAACTAGTGGAAGGAGGATGCCACTTCAGGTGAAGAAGTGGATGCTGCCATTTATCGACAGGTAATGGGTTCACTCATGTATCTTGTGAAAACATGACCATATATGTGTTGTGTAGTCAAATAGCTAAGCCAAGATATGGGTAGGTCAACCAAATTATTTTGAAAGACAACTAAGCATCTTTTATAGTACCTTAGAGGCACCAACTAGCTTGGAATATGGTACACACGAGCAAAGCGAGTGAAGTTGTGCGGTTTCATAGATGCAGATTGGACATGAAGTCCATCAGACTGAAAGAGTAAATCAAGTGAAATTTTCAGTGTTGGGCCTGCAATTGTTTCTTGGTATGACAGGAAGCAAATATCTTTGGTTCTCAACTCAATAGAAGAAGAATACATGACTACAAGTCAAGTAACATGTGATGTGATATGGATGAGAAAGATACTTGTTGGACTATTTGGTCAGATGATGGATCAAATTGTGATAATTAGAGTTGCATCAATCTCTCTAAGAATCTTGTATTTCACAATCGATCAAGGCATAAAGATATCTAGTATCACGATTTACGAGACTCTGTGCAGAGGCAGATGATGTTGCTACACTCCATTCTAACATAGGAGCAATATGTTGACATTTTGACAAAAGCTTTGTCAAGAGGGAAGTTTGATTTCCATAGGTGCAAGATAGGTGTGGTTGATAATCCCTTTCTTGCAGTGAGGGAGTCTTGAAAAATGCAGCAAGAAATTCTCAATTTGATTTTTCCTTCATTAAATTGAGAACATTTGAATTTCAACATCAATAGACAGCTTAGATGCAGTTAACTTGTGTGACATGGCTTCTGTCACCCGATTTACTCAGTAAATTCAAGTTGGAGGAGTTAGAGTTTGGTTAAACATGTATGCTTACTAATTTGTAGCAATAAAAGTCAGTTATCTCAAGTTGTTTTTCCTTAAACAAGTTCCAACTTCCTGAGGAACTAGTGGAAGGCCGATTGTATAGTGGGACTTTAGTCAAACTAAATGTTCATCCACTTAATTGATCAATCAACCAAAAAGATCTAGTCGATAGAGAATTTGAGTTCCCCAGATGTGGTAGAGATTCCAAGGTAGTGTAACATCAATTGTAGGCTATTCTTGAGGTATAAGTGTTCCATGCAATCAGATGATCAACATTTGGAATTGTACAATCCATTTTGTAAAAATTGCTAAATAATAGGGGCCTAATTTCTCAAGGAATTTCACGAGTAAATATGGGCTCAAGCAAAGGTACAAACTTACTAAGTTTGGGTTAGAGCTTCTTAGTGAGAAGAGAGATAGGTTATTCACTTGCAGTTTGTGCTTAGTTGAGCAAAGCAATTGTAATAAATTTGTATTCATCGTATTAATGCAAGAAGACATTGGGGTTTTTAGCATATTTACTTCCCCAGGAAAAATTTTGCATGCATGTGTGTTATTTCTTCTACATGTATGAAATTTTTGTTCTAAATTGTGAATTAGCTTCCACAGAGGAGTAGAGTAGGTTTGTGTCTTGTCATTTTGATTAAAACTTCATGAGTAGTTGCAAATATACTCCATAATTTCTACAAGAATGGCGGAGGCAAATTAAAAAATATCCGTTAGTATACAATATGCCTACTTCAAAATATCTATGATAACTTTTACAAGAAGCGGACGTTGAGGATAAAAGATTGGATTGTGGAAGAATTAGTCACGAAATTCACAGGGGTGGTCATTTTGGTTGCAGGTGTGGAGGTAAATGGATTAAATGTAATTTTGGTTGCAGGTGTGTAGGCCCACAAGTCACAATTACTCCTTCGATTTTTGTTGATGATATGTTACTATTTTGTAGATTGACCTCTTTTGATCTGTCTCTAGATTCCTTATGATGATACTAAAACTCATATGATTTATTCTTGCCTAGATGATGCATTGCTACTAGAGGTTTATCATATTTTTGGTTTTATCTGCACTGCATTGGATGCGAATTTTAAATATCTTAGATTTATGCTCCAACCTAATTGTTATGGAATCAAGGATTGGAGTTGACTTATAGCGAAAATCCACTATAAACTTTTATCATGGGCACATAGGTGGCTCTCCCTAGGAGGCAAGTTGACTCTAGTTTGAGTAGCCCTTTAGAGCATATCTATATATTGGCTTCATATTTTCGCTCTGCCTAAGAATATCATTAAATGTATCTTTTCGACTTCATCATGACATGCGATAATTTGTGTCGTAAAGGATAGAGTGGGCCTGGTTTTATTTACTCTATATGGACACGATGGATGACCCAACTCATCTATTTCTTTGATTCTCCTGAGCAAAATCAATTTGGAATGGTGTATTTAATATGTTGCATTTACTTGCAGATTAGAACTACTCTTTTATGGTTGATTGTATTCCAGACTCGATTATTGAATATAAAACACTTGGACCACTTCCAATATACATTGGGGTTTCAACCCATGCATTATGTTGGGCAATTTATTGGGCTTAAATTGTTGCATTAAATTATCGACCAAGGAAACTCGTAAGCTTTTGATGATGCTAGCACTATATGTGCAGGAGTAGGCGACCAATTCTATGTCTAATGAAATTATTTAAGATTCAATACAATATGCAAGGGAAGAGGCTCCTAACTAAGGAGATCCTGGTTGTCCTTCCCTACAGTATCATAGAGAAATCATAAAACTAGAAACTTAAAATGCAACCAAGAGGATGAACTTTAATTGTTGTTTAGATTCAAAGAGAGAAAGACTAACTTAGTCTCTTGTTTGTCCTCTCTTGTACTAATCCAGACTAAACTAAAATTCATCCATAAGTGTAAACTAAATGAAATAACTCGAAACATAAAAGCAAAAAGATGAATTCCAATTACAAATAAAATAGAGAGAGAGAGCCTAACTTAGACTCTTGGTTGTCCTCTCATATGTTGATAAGACTCTAATTGAAAATTCATTCATCAAACCAATCCTCAAACTTCTGAGCAATTAAATAAAACAAGATCTAATATGAAACAACATGTTCCTTTGCTCCTTCTAGAGTGAGCTCAATTCTCCTAAGAACAAAGTGACAAGCCATTCCATATACTAAATTAAGATAAGTTATATCTAAAACTACATAATGGAAAACTATTTCTAAAACTACATAATGAAAATATATGTCAAATGAAGCTTTATTCCATCATAAATTGGATACAATGCTCTAAGAGTCCTCTCTTTGGAATGGACGAGGTACTCCTATTTATACAAAAATTATGATAACAACCTCATAAATGTAAACCCACTATTCTCTCCTTTGACCCACATATTTCTCAACCAATGGTGACACATAACCCTATCCTCCATGATCTCCTCCATGAGGTCCATGATCTTCTCCATGAGGTTCATGATCTTCTCAAATTCGAATTTGAGCATAGAGTGCCACATATGGATGCCTTGGAAGCTTCCCTTGTACCTACACATGTCAACAAACTCATTCTAATTGTTAGGTATAAGTCTAAGCATATTATTTTCTAAGTTTTAGCCATAAATTCACTTAAAAATGTTAAGAATTAATAAACTTTGGAAAAGCATAGCTATGAGGTAAACATAATGATATGGAGGTGGAATGGAGGTGACATGAAGGTAAAATGTGAAGATATAAGTGAATAATGGAGTGAAAATAGGGATGATTTTGAGGCCCAACATCTCCCCCAAACTCAAGATATTGCATGTCCTCATGCAATCAATGGTATTGCATGTCCTCATGCAATCTATTATTACATTACGTTTTGAGCTTTGGCTTAAACTCTGCATGATATCATTTACATAACTTTTGCAAGGCGTTATTTTGATGAATTACAACTTGGTTGGTTCTTGTGTTTCAACCATATTTTGTTTGTTGTATTCAATGTATGATCCTTGCATATTGATAATGTGATTTTTATCGCAGAGTATTTTTGTTGGAATGCATCATGGTTGGTTCTTGTGTAACAACCATGATTGTTTTTGCATCCAATTAACTTTTGGAATGCATCATGGTTGGTTCTTGTGTAACAACCATGATTGTTTTGGCATCCAATTAACTTTTAAATTCTTTTGACAAAGCCATTTATATGCTCATGTAATAGTGAATATATTTTGAAGGTAAGTGGGTTTTAGAATATGAATGTGGATGTTATATGAATGTAACAAAGCATGAATGTAAATGTATCCTTCCCCTTAAAAGGATGGTTTGGCAGTTATGTGAAATAGGGAAAAGAAGGGGAAAGGAAGTGAACTTTTTTCCAAAAATTATTATTCCAACTTTTCAAGGAATTTAATGGCTAAAAGTTAGAAACTATCATACCTTAACTTACCCTTCCAAAAATAGATGAGAGTCGTGCATGTGCGGCTGTAAAAACTGGTGTTCGTAGTCTTCTTTACTTGGTTGGGAAAATGGTGGATGAAATCAAGAATAGTGAATCTTTTATTGTTGCTGCATCTGCTGCTGAATCTACTGTTGGATCTTCTGCTGAATGTTCGGAATCTGCTGCTAAATGCGGCTGAAAATGTATAAGGCTTGGAAGGTATAAAAAATATACAAGTTACATTTCTCTCCCAGCCTTATTTATTGACTTGTCCTCAAGTCAATAAAAGGAAATGACAAACTGAAAAACAATGTAAGGAATTTGGCTTCATCTGCTACAAGGTATGGGTCTTCAAGTCTTCAACGCTCATTGGCACAAATCTTACTATGTGATTAAATGTGTCGATGTCGAACATAGCAAGAAGTTGTTGACTTAGTGGCCATTAATGAATGCCCCTAGCCAACACAACAGCTCCCACCATTGATTCCAATGGGAGTCAGGATGCCTAAGACATCTTGGTAGGTACGAATAAATGTGTCGTGGTCAAGTTACCTACAAGATCCAATGAACAAGGGATATTAATGTACTCCCATTGTTCATTGGCAAGAGTACTTGCCGTTAAGGCATGCAAGCCTCTAGGTGTTTTTTCAATGATACTTAGACTCTAGGACTTTGACTCAAGCAGGGTTTTATTGGTGGAAATGAAGGTGAATCGTAATGAAAAGGAAAATGGGTGGATGTAAGGAAATGCATGATGTATGAATAAGAACTCTTGCTGTGAAAAATGGATTTGGAAGTGTCACGCCTTATGGATGTAAAATTGGTGGAATTCAAACTTTTCCAGGGAGGTGTAAGGTAGTGGTTGTGGAGATGGATTGATCTTCAGAATTTTTCATGAATTTAGTCTTTGGAAGACTAATTGTCGTCACAATGTAATCTCCTGAATGATCACTTTGTTATCCTGTATCCTGTGAAAAAAACTTGGCAGAAAGAAAACATAAGTTCGTTCAAGAAGAATTGCACATTTTCTTCATGATTCTTACGCAAAAATTTCATACCAAATAAAACAGAGTTAAGAAGAGCAAAGTGTTAAAAGTAACTCAATTCATGATATCAATTTCAATCCATTTTAAAAACAACCATGAAAAATAATACTCCCTCTTTGTGTTAGATAACTCATGTGCTTGGCAATTCTGTGCTGCATATTAGTGCGTCATAAAGCATAGAACAGAAAGATGTGAATGACAACTTAAAGCTATCGAAACAAGAATCCTCCAATCGATTTTCGAAATGTGTTTCCAAGTATCCTATTTTTTTTTAATTTTCAAATCTGTGTGAATTTTGTGAAAAGTGTGTTTGTTTGTTTGTTTGTTTTTTTAATTTTTGCTTTCATCCAGTTTTTGTAAGTTTCATGATTCTCTCAATTTTCATGTCCCCAAAATTTTGTTTTATGCCAAAAACAATCACAAAATACTTAACATAATTTTTTTATTATATTTTTTTTAACAATCATAACATGACTATGATATTCGAATGATATGACAATCATACAA
>APFE030174215.1:26843-36902 GCA_000404065.3 Pinus taeda | reverse complement strand
TAACAAACATAACATATTATAACATATTATAATTAGATTAATATATTAATATAATTATAATAACAAACATTAACGCAGAGTATAACCAAATCAAAACAAAATAAATAAAAACAAAATAAACCTAAAAATGCAAAACAAAGCAAAAGTAATGCAAAACAAAATGGGCAGGCATATGAAGATTTTGGATGGACCGAGCATTTGCCCCATGAAACTGAAACCACAGGTACAATTGTTGACAACGTTTTTGGAGTGGATTGAGCAAGCGAAGTCCTTGCAGGATTCTTCGCCATTTCAGTGCAAAATGGCAACATTCTTCGATAGCTACGGATGTTTGAGGCTTCCAATAACTTCAACTGCGAACTTGGAGAAAGTGTAACATGCCCGCTACACTGTTCGTTGAGGATGCCCCGCCGCTTGGGTTGTCTTTACACTTATTAGTTGCCCACTGATTTGTCTCCAAATCCAGAAAAGGAGGTCGGTTAATTCAGTCAGTCACGGTGAAGAAGAGGGCTCGAATAATCCTAATCGCTTTGGCTTCTGCGATCTTATTAGTGGCGTCTATTCAATCAGAGGTCAATGCCGCCGATCAGATCTTCAATGACGATTTTCAGATATTGTATGCAAGTTATCCGTCTACTATGTAACTTGATGATAGCAAAGTCAACCTGTTTGGGAATAATATAAGTTGGCCTAATCATATTGATATGATTTCTGATTTGCCGTTCAAATACAAAGTCAAAGCCACTCTGGACATATTTGCGGGGGCCAGGGACAATCCCATATTTTGTCGCCATGCGATGTGGGCATGTCATCGTGGTGTGCCCAGGTTGTTTACATAAGAAACATGGCTTTTGAAGGCAATCAATATAGGTAGCTCTTTTGAACCCTGCCTCATGGTCTTTCCATTTACACACCTCCTTGGCCATATTCATGAGCCAGCTATTACTACCCAAATCATCTTCTTCGCGAGCATACTTTGCATAGTCATTTCTCAAAGTCTTTTCAGGGTTAGCCAAATCGCTAATCCATCCACAACGGCCCGGCGTTAGTGATTGCGTATTGTGAAAGCAAAGAACAACCTCTTTTTAAGTTGCTTTCTGATTCCTTGAAGGCTAGAGCCACTGAATGAGCTAGTAGTGCTCTACCATATTTGCAGAGTAGGCTATCAAATAATTTGAGGGCCCAGACCAACCCCATTTGAAAGGAAATTTCTGTGGCTTCAAGATGAGTTCGGTTCTTTGAAAAATAAAAATGGCAATCCTAAAAAAGAAATGGTTAGTTGTTAGAATAATTTTTTTTTAAGATGAATTTTTTTTGTTTTTTTAGATGTTGTTTTTATTTAATATGTTTGCAATTTTTTTTTTTTTTTAATATCTAAACCAAATGTTAGTTTTTTTAAATATCTTAAAAAAAAAAAAAAGAATGGTTAGTTTTCTATTCATTTTTAATAATAATAGGTGCATATCTGATACAATATATTAATTATTATTTTGGTGGATTTTTTTCTTTTTTTTTCAATCTAAAAATTAAAAACTATTTTTTTTATTTTTTTTTTTAGAATCTAAAACTAAAAAACTAAATTTTTTATTTTTTATTTTTAAATCTTAAAATTAAAAAAAGAACTAAATTTCATCTAAAAATTTAAAGATGTTTTTTCACAAAATTCTTTATTGACATATTACATATTAGTTTTCCAGCAAGAGTATTTTTATTCGAACGAAATCAATAGACTTTCTGATCTTCTTGATCGCACGAAGCGCAGGAAGAGAGCATACTAGTTGCTTGATTCGTTTTTATTTATGCAGGGGAGTTTTTGAAAAGACAAAATTTAAAACTAGCTAAACATTAAATCATCAGAAAAATCAAACTTAAACTCCTTTGTGAAGATCCTGCTGTCACCAGGTTTCACAAGTTATTTTTGCTAAAGAAAAATAAATACTGAATTAAATTCTACTGCCTAATCCCTTAACACCATCCCCGGCAACGGCGCCAAAATGTTGGGCAATTTATTGGGCTTAAATTGCTGCATTAAATTATCGACCAGGGAAACTCGTAAGCTTTTGATGATGCCAACACTATATGTGCAGGAGTAGGCGACTAATTCTATGTCAAGAAATTAATTAGATTCAATACAAATATGCAAGGAAGAGGCTCCTAACTAAGGAGATCCTGGTTGTCCTTCCCTACAGTATCATAGAGAAATCATAAAACTAGAAACTTAAAATGCAAACAAGAGGATGAACTTTAATTGTTGTTTAGATTCAAAGAGAGAAAGACTAACTTAGTCTCTTGTTTGTCCTCTCTTGTACTAATCCAGACTAAACTGAAATTCATCCATAAGTGTAAACTAAATGAAATAACTTGAAACATAAAAGCAAAAAGATGAATTCCAATTACAAATCAAATAGAGAGAGAGAGCCTAACTTAGACTCTTGGTTGTCCTCTCATATGTTGATAAGACTCTAATTGAAAATTCATTCGTCAAATCAATCGTCAAACTTCTAAGAAATTAAATAAAACAAGATCTAATATGAAACAACATGTTCCTTTGCTCCTTCTAGAGTGAGCTCAATTCTCCTAAGAACAAAGTGACAATCCATTCCATATACTACATTAAGATAAGTTATATCTAAAACTACATAATGGAAAACTATTTCTAAAACTACATAATGAAAATATATGTCAAATGAAGCTTTATTCCATCATAAATTGGATACAATGCTCTAAGAGTCCTCCTTTTGGAATGGAGGAGGTACTCATATTTATACAAGAACTATGATAACAACCTCATAAATGTAGACCCACTATTCTCTCTTTTGACCCACATATTTCTCAACCAATGGTGACACATAACCCTATCCTCCATGATCTCCTCCATGAGGTCCATGATCTTCTCCATGAGGTTCATGATCTTCTCAAATTCGAATTTGAGCATAGAGTGCCACATAAGGATGCCTTGGAAGCTTCCTTTGTACCTACACATGTCAACAAACTCAGTCTAATTGTTAGGTATAAGTGTAAGCATATTATTTTCTAAGTTTTAGCCATAAATTCACTTAAAAATGTTAAGAATTAATAAACTTTGGAAAATCATAGTTATGACCCAATAATGAGGTAAACATAATGATATGGAGGTGGAATGGAGGTGACATGAAGGTAAAATGTGAAGATATAAGTGAATAATGGAGTGAAAATAGGGACGATTTTGAGGCCCAACACATTACTATCCCAAACTCCTTTATTATGATACATCCACCTCCATCCTTGTCAAACAAGCTAAAAGCCTCCCTGAACTCAGACATAACCTCCATCCCATATTCCTTTAGTAGATAAAACCCTTCTCTCATTTTCTGGCCATGCCGATCTACCCTCCATCCCATATATTCTCATGAGCCCTGTATAAACTACCATTTCATTCAAGGATCAGCATTTTGATGCGTACCCTAACCATATTTGTTAGATACTTTCCCCCTTTTCTTACTTATGGTTTCTTGAGTTGGCATCCTCTAAATATGCCCTACTCTCCTTAAATTATCAGAGATCCTTGAAATGTCCCTTGATGTGTCCCTTGAAATTTTGATTCAGTCCCATGATCTATTTTATGCCAGTGAGTCAAAATATTTAGATTGATTTGCCACATCTTCCTTCATGACCAAACACTATACCACCGTTTCTAAGAATCTTGTGGTTACTATCACCACAATAAATGTATATTGTATTTTATAGGAGACAAGAATTGTATATTTCCCTTTGGGACACTCCAAAAATATTTTGATGCATCATATTTCTCTAACACTCTAGCCTACTTTATGACCTTAATTCCCATTCCATGTTCATCCATGTGGATGCACTTTATAATGCTCTAGGACAACCTAATGTCCTTGTCAACTCCCACTCATCTTCCTTGTCATGTTTTCTAGGACTTGTGTATTGAACAACAAATTTGGGAGATGAATTCCAACATGGTAGAAAATCAAGGGGCTTTCGAGTAATTTATTTAGGGTTCCCACTAGTACAGTCCCACCATATGATCCACCCAATCCTTAAATTGGTTGAAAGAGTAGCTTTGGTGTAAATCACATGTAGACAAACATTTTTTGACGTGTTTCGAACCAACCAGTGTGGTTCATAGCGTTTCGAACCAACTTGTCCTGACGATGAACCACACTGGTTGGTTCGAAACGCGTCGACAAATGTTTGTCTACATGTGATTTATGCCGAAGCTACTCCTTCAACCATTATGAATCACAGAAGCCTCAATTCAACCTTAAATTGGTGTCTAGTTCTATTTTAATTCATTATTAGATGATCATGGTGGGCCATAATTCTAAGTTAAATGTTATGACTCTTCATAGGATATTATTAGAGATGCTTGAGGAGACACCTCCTTTGATAAATGGTTAAGGAGGGATTTTGACTTCAATATCGAACCGTCAACCATATCCTCAACATTTTCCCCATCAACCATGTCGTCAACATATTAAACCATAAATCAAGAAGACAATTGGGGTGAATCATGGGCATCCTCGCTCATCCACATTTTTCAGGATATATATCAATCTCTGAATGCCTCTACACTCCACCAGCTGTGGATTAATAAAATTTTGGGTTGCCCCACTGTCCACCAAGACAAATACACGTTGTCCCTACATTATGCTTATAATTGCCAAAATTGCAAAATTGGGATTTTCCATGTCAAAATTTTAATTGGGGATATGATGATGTAGCTATGAGCCTTCATAAGAACTTGTGTATAAGATATTGGCGAAGATTCTAGTACTTTTTGGGAGCCACCATTAAAGTGAACGTTAAAATTTTTAGTTTCGAGGATAATCAAGTGTATGCGACGTTCGTTTTTAGAAGATTGACACAATAAGGAAAGAAGAAGAAAGACAAAAGAAAGACGACAATCACGGGTCATAAAGAAAGACTAAAGAAAACCAATAAATAAATTTGAAGGAAGAGCCAAATTATTTCGAACAGCTCATAGATGTTCTCACTGTTATCATTAAGATTTTCCGAGAAGTTGTAAGAAGAGGGAAGGAGTCCAAGTAACCACAAACCAACTTTTGGGTATAGAATCTAGCTAATTTGTACCTAGAGAGGGCTCTCTCCTTAGGATTTAGCTTTGTTTTATAAAGTTTTAGGCTAGTTATGAAAGCTTTGGGATTTTGGTTGATTTTGGTGGTGAAATTCAATAGCAGAGAGGTACAACAAAATATTTCAGGCAATTGGGCTAATGGAGTCAACAGAGAATGGCTCAACTGGATTTGGTTTCTTAGCAAAGGATGGTTTCACATGGAAAGATAGCTAAACAGGGATTAAATGATAACTTGATAGGATGCAATGGGCTCAAAGGGGAAAGAAGGGCAACTAATAATCCTTCCACATGTTTTGAGAAGAGGGAACTTGGATGATCACTAATAAAAGCAATTAAGGATTTTTATTAAATGACTAATAATGAGTAAACTAGGAAACATGAGAAATTAAGAATTCACTGTTTATACTAGTTTAGAAGAAAACACCAAGAATACTAATGATTGAAAACAGATTGCACTGAAGCACTTTCTGAATTAAGCATTTTCATTTGATATTCAGATATGAAACATAATTGAAATATTTAAACAAGAGAATAATAATACATGAGTTATAAAGACTTATTTGTCTAATTTTTTGCACACGAATCTTGTGAAAATTCCTTTGTATTAATTCTTCATGCAGCCAGCCATGAAATATTTTTCCAACAGCACTCAATACTCCGAATGGGGATGTATTTATACAAAAAACTTTACAATGAAATATCTCATAACAAAGTGAGATATAATCTAAGATGACTAACTAGAAGTTACATGAAGATACAACAAGATGGTCTCGTTGATAGAAGATAGAGGCAAACGAATGGTTTGTTGTCCCTATTTTTGAGAGTGTGTTGGAGTTAGGCCCTAATATTTGGCATTATGTTGTCTTTGATGTAATTTTGTGTTGGTTGCTTTGTTTTTATCTTCCTACTGATAGACTTTACCTGCATCTAATACTCTTTACCTATTTGATCTTTGTTCATCCTCTTTACCCTCATTGACTATAGTAAAAATCAAAATTTACATTTTACCAATGATAAATTACAAAACTTCTAGCATTTCTTCCCACCATTTTGGTTGTGGTATTTTGGTCTTTTGAATTTTCCTAAGGGTTTCATTTGTTTCTGTGTACGTGAAGAATGTAGGCTAAATTGGGAACAAGTTCTTTAGTTCATGCTCGACATAGAACAAGTTCTCTAGGCTGTCATAGAGAACCCTGCCTATAGGGAGATCTTTTATTCCTGATGCACTTGTTGATGAACTTGCTTGATTGCCTGCATATTGATTCAATTTATCCACATAGTCTATATGCCTCATTAATTTGTCATTAATCACTAAAGGACTAGGTAGCCCTTTACTCTACAAAATGGAAAATTTCTCCATAAAAGCATTAATCTCTACCTGCATGTCATGGCATCTTATTTCTAAATTTTGCATCAAACTTCTTTTGGTTAATACCCTTTTGATTCATAAAATGGTGCCTGTTCTATCTTCAATGCCAAGTCCTTCAAGCTGGTACTTATTCTTAATATTCAAAACATTTATGAGCCTATTGGCTTCCTCAGGAACTCTTCCTAATTCTGCTCTTGTCCTTTGGATTTATTCTTGGGCTGCCTTTACTAGATGAATTTGCTCAAAAATTATTTGGATGGATAGCCAAACACCATTTATTGACTGAGTGATGTTGGCCCAAAGAATTTTCCTAATATCTGCCAGAGGCTTGTCAAATGTAAGGTCTTTTTCTAATGATTTTACCTTATTCTATAACCCTTTAATCTCCCTTGTCTTTTCTGCAACATTTATCCTTAAGAGATCATACCTCTGCTCTATGTTAGCATATTGTTCTTTCACCTTTTTTAACTCCGAAACCTACAATTTCATGTCCTCCATTGATTTTATTAGTTCCTCTGTGCTCAAATTGGCAGTACTTTCCTGTGCTGTTCCTGTTGTTCCTATTGTTGTTGTACCTGTGACCACCTCTGCTGTGTCTGGTGGAATGTTTGGTGCTAGAGCTATTCCAAGGGTCGATGGGACTGCAGTTTGAGACTACTAGTATCACTTTGTGAAGCTGAGAGGTCGACTTTCCCTTCTTATCCTTTAATGCTTTTTCTAGTTCTTGCTTAGTTCTCATTCAGTCGTTCATTAAGTTTTAAGAGCAAATCCATCAGCCCTTCTTTAGATTTTTGCTTTATGATCTCAATAGTTTGTGGATGCCTTGAAGGAGGCAGCTTTAGCTGCTTCCTTAAGGCAACAATATCTTCATCTTTATTTTTTATTAAGGCTTTTGTATCCTTCACATCCTTGGGATCATGACCCAATCCAATAATTATTTCTTCTAAAGATTTTATTCTGTTATCTTTAGCCTGGGAGGAGGCTTTCTCCAACTGTAGTTGGGCAGTTGTGTTATCCAAAGAATTTACCAACCTTTGGGCCATCATAGCCTTACTAGTCAAGGTGGAATAAATCATTTATCTAGTTTGTTTGTGCAATTCAATTTCATCCAAAGGATGAATATCCTTTGCCATGACTTCAAAATTTGTTCTCAGATAATCTGATGTTGATTGAGGCTATTGCACCTTTGGTTTGAAATAACTCATTATCATCTTACCTTCTTTGATGTCATATGATGACACCAATCTATTTTGATTGGTGGGAGCCATTTTCAAATATTGGTTGTAAACCTGAAGCCTTAATGGATCATTTCTGGATTTTATTTCTATAAATGACTTCTTGATATTTGAAGTGTTCTTTCCTGGTGGTCTAAAAGATGATACCTCTACACTTTGTTGTCTTTCTAGCTCTTGTCTGTGTGAGCTAGTGGATGTCCCCCCACTAGAAAAGTTTGATGGCTATCTACTCCTTCTCTCCTCTGACTATCTATAGTCTCTTCAACAAATTCCTCCTCTGAAAGGGGATTCAGTCTTCGCCTTATTGTACTAGGCTGTTCTGAAGGTCCACTGGCAGGGTTAGTTGTTTCCCTGTCTCTCTTTTTGTTTCTTTCCTCATTTAGATGAGTTTGCAAAATTGAAGGTTCTCCCACATTGCCCTGAGTGGGAGGAGTATGTGCTTGGGCCTGTTCTTTGGATGTTTTAGGCTGCTTAGACATTGTAGACTATTCTGTGGCTTGAATGTTGGTCTCTAGTTCCTTGCCTTTTAATTTTCCTGTGGCTGGTGTGTTGGTTTCTTGTGAAGGCTACTGAGATGTTCCAGTAGTAGATGCACCAATTCTTGATCTTTGTACTTGCCCAAAAGAATCTGAGTCAAGTTTTTTATCAAGATCTATCATAACATTCTCAATATTGACCTGTTCACTATCATTTTCTATTAAGTTTCCTTCCCTCCATTCATCCATATTTGCAAAATATTCAATCTCTAGAATCCTATGGTGAATGTATGGTGATAATATGTTCTTCATTCTTCTATCACATATAAAGTTGTTAGGGTCATATGGTATCCACCCAAAACTCTTTTGTAACTTACAATGATCTTCTAAAATTATTTATGCTTATTTCCACGCCTCCCTACTGTTACAGACAAAAGGGCCTAACTGATTCTTGATTCTAAGCTAAGCTTTCTTCTTGGCATTATAAAAATGGACCAAGTCTGAGTTTATCATTTGCCTGAAATATTCCAATGCAAAGTGTTATGGAACCAGCTCAAGAAAATATAGAAAATATAGATCAACGCCTTAGAATTCAGCCTCTTCGAGGGGGCAACCTCCTTTACATTACATAAATGAACAATTCTTGGATGATTCATATGACAAAACCCCCTTTCTATATATAGGAGTCTAAGGAGTCACAATATAAACCAGCCGACCTAACAATAATAATATAAAGCCACAAAAAATAACAATAGAGGGATTCTATGGGGCATAGTAATAACAATATGGGGACAATAGGGGCACAACAATATTAATAAGGGGTATAACTACAATAGTAATGGGGTAATCACTAGTATTATAGGGACCCAATATGCCCCTCGCCTTCAAAAAAGTGTTGTCCTCAACGCTTGAGTAGTTCTGGATACTTCTGCATAAAATTCTTGTCCTCCCATGTGGAATATTCAGCGGATAAGTTCTTCCACTTGATAAGATACTCTGAAATTGATCGATTTCGTAGTTGTCGAGCTCTTGTTTCTATGACTGCTTCCGGTTCCAATATAATTTTTCCTTCCTCATCAAGTTCTGGCAATATTGTTTGAACTGGGAGCTTGTCGCCTGTAACCTTCTTTAAACATGAAACATGGAAAACTGGGTGCAATGGAGAAGCTGCAGGAAGCTCCAATTTGTATGCCATAGTACCAATCTTTTGCAACACCTTGTACGGACCGTAATACTTTGGTGATAATTTATTGTCCTTCTTAACTTGCATGAGGGACATTTGCTTATATGGTTGTAGCCGTTGGAATACCCAATCACCTACAGCAAAACTTCTTTCACTGCGATGTTGATATGCCTGTTGTTTCATTCTATTTTGTGCCAACACGAGGTTATCCTTTAAGAGTTTGAGGACTTGTTGTTGATGTTCAATGTGATGTTCCACTCCCTGAACCTTAGAATTTTCTCTTAAATATGATGTGATGGATGGTGGTTGATACCCATAAAGTGCCATAAATGGGGTCATTTTTGTTGCTGTATGGAAGGAAGTGTTATACCACCATTCAGCTAGATGCAACCATTTGACCCATTGTGTCTGTTTATCAGATACAAAGCAACGGAGATATCCTTCCAAACATTTATTTACTATCTCAGTTTGCCCATCAGATTAAGGATGATAAGATGAGCTATGAGCTAACTGAGTGCCAAGATAAGATAATAATTCTGTCCAAAAATTTCCAGTGAAAATGGGATCTCTGTCACTTACAATAATCTTTGGATTTCCATGTAGCTTTTGAATTGTTGCCATAAATGTAGTGGAAACTGTACTGGCTTTAAATGGATGTGATAATGCACAAAAGTGTGCATACTTGGTAAGTCTGT
>APFE030174213.1:0-11515 GCA_000404065.3 Pinus taeda | reverse complement strand
AAAATACCAACTATATTATTCACAGAAACAAGATGCAAGAACTTACCCAGATTGGCTTTGACAGCATCCTTGTATGTATAGTTACGCTGTCCAGTAACTGGGTCTGGTGAACGATAACAGTCTGCAAGTAAAAGTGAAGTATAATATGTCATAACTGAAAAACCTATGATAACAACTGGCCCTACCACCCATCCAAGCTGAGCCATACTCCATGCCAAAGATAGCACTCCAGACCCAATAACAGCTCTTATCACATGGCAAGATGCTGTCCATACATTTCCTGCGCTAGAGAGTAACGAGGCAACTCAGCAAATAGAAAAAACACTAAATTTCACAGAAGAAAGATATTGTCATCGATATGAAAAAACCCTAAACTATTTTCAAAAACCACATAGAAATGAAATTGAGATGGAGCAGATATTGGTTACCTCCGCAACAGAAGCAAGTTGAACAGCACAATATCAGCAACATCATTTCACAGCATGCTCGAATCGGCGACACCCCAGATGTTGAACTATGATCATTTTCGGATTTAGCCCCTTCACATTGCTCACTCCCAGCTTGATTCTCCAGTAACTGTTCGGTTTGCGCAGTGCGCTTGGCAAAACCTAGCTATTTCAGCTCGTTCCGGAAATTAAGCCAGAACCTGTCGCGGTCGCTTGCAATTTCTGAAATTTCGACCAGGACGGCTTGCAATTTCTGAAATTTTGACCAATTTAGGCAGATAAAATCGGCCGACCAAATGAACAAAAGCGATCTACAGACTCGGCAGGATGGAGGTGAATCAGAGGAGAGGAAAACTTGGGCGCGACGGAGTTGGAGTTGAAATACTGGAGCAGTCCAGGTTGCGAAATAGAGGAGTTCGATACCTTCGGCGGGCTATAGCGCTCTTCAAGGTGGACGGCACGTGTAATACATGTAGGTGCTGGTTTGTTTCAGTGTCCAACCAACATTGCTCACATCGTGGCAAAGGGGGCCCTCCTGGTCGTGCATTCTCCTCGCCGTCAGATTTGTTAGAGGCCACCATTGCCACATTTGTTGGAGACCGCTTCTCTGTTAACCATCGTGGATGAATAAATAGAATATTTTACGAGGAATAAATGGTAAGGTTTCAAAAGAATAAGGACGACATATGTGATTCTTTGCCATACGGGTGTCTTTTGAGTTTGGTTTGGCCTCGGCGCGTTACAGCTTCACGTGTCTCTTCGATGTAATATCATTTTCCCAGTAGTCTGACCCCACAACAGCTTTCCATGACAGCGCTGGACTCGTGGCCGCTCGAACGTCATGATTTTTACACAACTTTGACCATTTGCTGCAGTCTCGAAGCCTACCTAATGATAAACAATGGTACAACCCTCTTTTTAAATGAACCGATATCAATGGCAAATAGTTTAGGGTTAGCAACACGATCTTCGCTCCAGAAACCCTACCTACAATTTTGTCATTTCTTTACAATAATTTAATCTCCTTTCCGCAACATCAGAAATATTTAGCGAATTTCATAGTGGTTTTCTTGTTCCTTCGCCAAAATCTCCACTTTTCAGTGATATTTTCGCTACTTTGTTGTTTTTTCCCCGTATCTTCATTATTTAGAGATTTCACCGCTATATTTCTGTTTATTCGAATTTCTTTCATGGGACGGTGACCCGTTTGGGATCCAATGGCGTACGTTACCATCCTAGTGGAGTGCCGGTGGTGCCACTTTTCTTTCCAATCATGTCTAACCATCGCTAAACGCTATACAGTGATTCTTATGTTCACTTTTTATTAGGAGGAGCAAAGGATAATAGGGGAGATTTCATGCGTTAACTGGTACAAAGATTCTGAACAGTGAGATTGCTGAATGTACGCTGACTAGACGAGTTACAAAAGCGACGGTGAAATTAGGTTTATGGTGCCCCACATGGTACGTAGTCATATTGCTGAATGTACGCTGACTAGATATTCCGTCATCATTTGCCCAGGTTTCAGAACGATGGGCATAAAGATACCTTCGGCAAAGTAGCAAGTTCAATTGATAATACGGTTTCAATCTGATCTGATGGCATATGTACCTAATTGTAACTAATTGTAATGGACAATACAGTTTCAATCTGATGTGATGGTAAATGTTTCTCCAATCGTCTAACATAAGAAATCAATGTACTTGGATTGCACAGGTGGCATAGGAGGGATTTCTTTCTCAGAAACGGGTACTGGGTGATCAACTTCAATTGCTTCAATGACATGTCGGGGCGATCTCATTTCCTACTACCGTGAATAGTATATTGCATTTTTCCTAAGTCTCTTGAGTTATGGGAAGAAAGGTCACTATCCAAAGAAACCTTAGAAGTGAACCATTCGTTCATCATTCATCCCCAGCTACTGTATTCAACCGAAACCTTAGAAGCGAACCATTCATTCATCATTCAACCAACTGTAAGGATTTGGCGCAATATTTTAATTACATGCGTGCATGTTTCCTTGCTGCCATTGCTCAACAAAGTTCTACAGTTCTCAGGCATTGGGAGGTCATCAGAATGCCCGCTGAAAAACCAATGCACAGGGGGTGGCTGGGGAGGCTGCTGGTGGCTGGACCAGCTAGGCAGGGACTAGCTGCCATGCAGCCTCCCTTGTTTTATTTATACAATTTTTTTGCTGATCGAATGACAACTATCAACCGCTAAGCATTAGGGAATTTAAAAAAACAATAATTGCAAAGGGGCCGTAAGGATGGGGTATTTTTTTTATAAGTAAAAATGGACAAAGATGGGGTATTTTTTTTACAAGTAAAAATGGACAAATCATATGCATAGGGTCTAGGGTCTAGGAAATGGTAATGGACACATCATATGCATCGGGATTAAGAAATGATATGCACAATTATGGAAAAAGCCTATGCTATTTTCAAGGTTTATGGTAAGTTATTTTAAAATTTTCATTAGTCATTTAGTAGTTGGTATGGGGATATTAAATTTAGGAAATATTCAACTAAATCAGAATTTGAATTCTTTTAATAAGATGCATTTTTTTCACCATAAATTTGAGGAGAATTTCACCATAAAATTAGGTCGAAATTTTTTGACTTGTAAATAACTTTTTTTACAATGCTATGAGTCAATACTATGACTTTATTAATATAATATTAATATGACATTTCTTTTAAATTAATTATTTTAAAATAAATTTAATTAAAATAATATAAGATAATTCTTATTCTTTAAGTTGAATACTAATTCCATAGAAATAATTAATTAGAAATGTGAAAAACTTATTTATAATAATTTTCCTACAATATATAAATCATTATTATTAACTTTCTAGCCATATAATATAATTTTTTTAACAGGTGTTTGTTTCTAATACAAGAATAAATCGTCTTCCTTGCCATGATAGCATGATTGGCTTACTATGTATTAAGAAAAGGTATAAATCACAATTTCTTACAATACATTTTTATACTTATTCACACAATTTTTTTAATTTTCTTAAAAAAATATGAAAGGAGCATTCATATTATAAAAATATTTATAAAATAATTTACCTACATTGAGCAATGTGGTGCCAGCATTACATCACATTAATTGAATATTTAAATTTAATTAAAAATAATTAATAATATAAAATTTTAATTATAAAATTTTATAATTTTTTAAATGTTATTTGAATATTAATTTCATTGCCATTTATTAAAAATTCAATATAAAAAATAAAAAATTTATGAAAGGAGGCATATCCCCCCCCCCCCCCCCCCCCCCCCCCCCCCTCAATATTAAAATAATTTTATAAAGTAATTTACATATATTAAACTAATGTTGCAATCTTATTTAATTATCTTAAAAAATATGAAAGGAGCATTCACGTATAAAAATACTTTAATAAAATAATTTACATATAATTGGAACAATGTGTGCAAGCATTACAATCACAATTATGATAATGAAATATTAAATTAAATTAAAAATTAATTATATAAAATTTTATTGTAAAATATATATATTTTTAAATGTTATTGAATTAATTAATTTCATTGTCGTTTTAAACTAAATGTTTTTTAAAACTAAAATATATAATGAAAAATGATTATTTTATTTTTAAATAAAATGATAGGAAAATGATTATATTATTTTTAAATTAAAATGAATATGTGATATGTTTTTTGAATATAAAATTAATAAAAATTTATTTATATTTATTTTATTTTTTTATTATTATTATTTTTTCTATCATGTATTGAGAGGGAGATGTTCCCATGTTAATATTAGATAATTTTTTTTATCTAATAAGTATTCTACATTTAAATATGTTAAATTCATTTGTTTAGTAAAATGTGATTGGTTACCAATGTCGAAAGATCTTTGAATTGAGGTACACATGAGTGTTTGAATATTTCAATAATTGTGAGTATATATCTTAATTTACTTCACAGATGTTAATTTTCATTTTCTTCTAGCATTTTCCATGAATCCTAGTCTTCTTTTCCATTAAAGAACATGGTTGAATAATCTTGTTATTCTTAATACGTATCTTATATCTAAAATACATACCATTATTCTCTTAAGATGTCTTTTCAACTTATTCACTGTGGGTTGGCAAATATTCAACAATTAAAATGCTAAAATATTTATAGATGTTACAATTAAACTAGTATTTGTAATTTGGATAATAAACCATTAATCAATACAAAGATTACTTTCTATTATGAACAATTAGTCCAAGAAAAAGAACCATACAAAATTTAAATTCTTGTAATGAAAAATAATTGGATTTGAGGTTAAATAAATAAAAAGAACACAAATTTATTATATATATATGAAAACACAAATTTTAAAACAAACATTAATTATTTAATATTAAAAAAACATTTTAATAACTTATACTTTAATATAATATAGTTTAATCTTCTTAAGTAGTAAATCTATGACGTGTTGAACATCATAATCAACTGTAAAGAGGCTACAATGCATGGTAAGCCATGGCAGCCTATCAAAGTCATCAGAAGATCAATCATTAAACATAAAAAAAATGATTTAACACCTTTAAGATTTCCGATCCTGCTTGGAGTTTTATATATATTACTATATAAAATTTTATTTTTATAAATATAATATCACACAATATTTTTTAAAATAAAAACATCTAAAAAAAAGCATTTATTTAAAATATAATATGTTTATAAATTTTAAATTATCTTTTTTTTTAAAAGCATATAAATGTATGAAATTGAAATTAATATTTGAATATCTGTTGAGCAGAGAGTTTAATGTATGATATAATGCAAAAACAAAAATGAATATATATGTTTGGTTTGTTTAATTAAAAATATATTAAAACATCAATAATCTCACTCTCATTGTCCAGTCCAGACTAAGGAGAAGTGGTAAAAATATTTCACTCTCACTTTCAACCATAAATAAAATATCTCAATATCCATATGAAACAACATAATCTTATATCAAATTTATAGAGAAACAAAGTAGTTAAAAGTAAAAAAGTAAAAAATAAAAAAATACTATATATACACATTATATAAAGCAATTGAAAAAAAATGTTTTTATAATTAAAACATTTTAAGCAGTTTCACTATTTTATGCCCAAATAAAATATGATCAATTTTATATTACAAATACTCTCTATATTCATTCATTCAAAATATCAAATCTATCAAAATGTTTATATTCATTTATTCAAAAAATCAAATCTATCAGAATGTTCATATTCATTCATTAAAAAAAATCAAATATATCAAAACATTCACTTGTTTTAATAATAAAGTATTACTAAAATAAAACCCTAGAAAAATATTTAGAGACATGCCCCATAATCTCATTCTCTATCTCATTCATTCTCAAGAATAAGGAAGAACCATATTTAGGCCTAACAACAACCAAAAAAAAGCCTGAAAAACCAGCGAAAACACAATACATAGAGAAGCCAACGAGACTTTTGTTCTAAATATGGACTTTTACTCTAATGTGAACTTTAATCTTTTAATCTTTTTTGTTTACCTAGTATAATGATAGAGGTTGGGGTTATCAATCTCACTCTCCTTTTTGTAAAGACAAATGCGATAATTATAAATATTTAAACAATAGTAGAAATGTTTCAGAATCCAAAATACCATTATAATTCTATCATGTCATTGTGGTTAACCAAAATATAAAAACATTTATTTAAAATTTTAAATTTATACATTTATCAATAATTTATTATTAACGATGTATTGGGGGATTTTTAGATTTTAAATAAATTAATAAAATAATTTTATAATAAAATTTTGTTTTCTATTATAATATAATTTAAATTAAATTAAATTTTAAAATTTAATCATATATATATAAGTTGAGGTAGGTGAGTTTTTTTTAAAATTATATAAATAACCTATATGGAAGGCTATAACCGCCGTCCCGCAATCTACGCGGATAATTAATCATCTTCTGAATCAAAATTAAAATCCCATATTATGCACCAATTAAACTTTAAATTCAAATTCGATGATAAAATTATCATATATTAAAATTAAAAATCCATTTCAAACTCTAAATCTCTTCTGAATCAAAATTAAAATCCCATATTATACACCAATTAAACTTTAAATTCAAATTCGATGATAAAATTATGATATATTAAAATTAAAAATCCATTTCAAACTCTATATATGATAATTTTACATTGAATTTGAACTTAATTGGCCCCTTATATATATGATAATTCTACATGGAATTTGAAACTTAATTGACCCCTTATATGGATTTTTAATATTAGATCAGGGGAGACTTACCAGAAATTTGAATAACATCGAATTTGAATCTTAATTGGTGCATTATATGGATTTTCAATTTTAGTTCGGAAGAGATTTACCCGATACATACATATAGATATATTTCAGTTAAATCTCTCATAAACTAAAATTAAAAATCTTATAAATTTCAAATAAATTTCTCATTTTCTCATGAACTAAAATTAAAAATCCATATAACACACCAATTAAGCTTCAATTTCGATATAAAATTATCATAAATTTAAATTAAAAATCCATATCAAAGTCCAATGGATAACCCAAATCTAGCATGCCCAAGAAATTTGCTACATGATCATATTGACAACAAAAACTTTCATTTGACGTAGAGTCCAATCTCAAAATCCACAACTCACCCCATCGCACCGAAAATAATTAAAATACTACATTCTTGTTTTATTTTCAAAAAATTCAAAATAAATTACTGCATTCTTGTTTTATTTTCAAAAAATTCAAAATAAATTACTGCATTCTTGTTTTATTTTCAAAAAATTCAAACTAAAATATTACATTCCTGTTTTATTTTCTAAAATTTCACAACATTCCTAACAAAGCTAAAACCTGCTTTCTTATTATATTTTCCAATTATCTAAGACGAGTACTTAATATACGCATCCAAACTCTTCCACGCTGCTCCCCCTTCATCAGAGGTGGCCGCTGCCGTGGGTATACTCATCACCTTCACTCTCCGCTTCAGCTCTTCCGCCGCCTCGTCCGCCGCCATTAATCTTCGCACAGCTTTCTCCACCTCTTCCCTTTTAGCGAACCTATCGCTCATATTAATCTCCGCCTCAGAAGTACTCGATAAAACACAGAGTCCCAAGGCGCCGCTCGTAAACATCCGGCAGCACGTCGCTTTCCCCTCCGCCGCGATGTCGACATCGAATTTGAGTGCAGCGGGCTCAGCACCCAGAAAAAAGGCTGTCCACGCGCCTCCAGACCTAGTGCCAGTTCTGTCACCTGCGCCGGAAAAGCGACAACTCCGACCCAATCGACACATACACGACGGATCCCGGAGTTTGTTGATCCAACAATTCCACAATCTCCGTGTCCCCGGGCCGTCGGATTTTCTCGTTTCCGCCGGAGATATCAATCATCGGCTCCACAGTCCAGAAAGGCTTCCCAACACTACTGCCTCCGGCGCCGAAGCTCTCGACCTGTTGGATTAATTTCGTCTCCAGCTCTGAAAATGTATTGAGGAGAATCCCGTCCGCCAAACAACACGTCAGCTCCATGTCCTTATAGACGTGAGTTGACACATCATCCGGGCTGCCGGGACCGCCAACAGAGGCTCTGCTCGTCTCGAAGGATGGAGTTTGATGTCGGTCATGCGTATTTTGCACATGACGTCTAAAAAGTTTTATCCCAGTTTTTCTGAATGTGCCTGAAATGGGAAAATGTTTGTTTTCAAGGGAAACAAATATTTGAGATCATTATTAATTCTTATTTCTTTCCACTTTATTTTCTACGTACCACTAATCATTACTCAATGAACTTCCACAGTGGCTGTCCAACTCAGCTTGACTTGCCAAAGAGCAGAGTTAATATGACGTATATATATACTCACTTTAAATTTTAGATAATTAGCTTGTAGTGTTATTAAATTTGTAGAAGATGTTTTTAAATGACATTATGGTATATTTCTTATCATTGAATATGGGGCTAGAATTTTACTCAATGAATCTATGAGAGTTATTAAATTTGTAGAAGATGTTTTTAAATGAGATTATGGTATATTTTTTATCATTGAATATGGGGCTAGAATTTTCAAATCATTTTCTCGTGTCAAAACAAAAGTTTTATGACGTTTTTACATTTTCAATGCCTTTCTTTTTATGTTCTAAGTAAATTTAGAAATGTCAACCTCTCTAATTACACAACCACATTCCAAACTGTTTCATAGAGTGCAAGATGCCAACTAAAAACTCCAACCTCTACCAACAAAAAACTACAATCTCTGCTCAGTTAATAGAAATGCCTCGTTTTCACAAATGTTGAGTGCATTGAATATTCCCATGCACACACATTGGAGAAATTAAATAAATGGATACAAAGGAGTTATCAATTTCTATTGCTTTGAAACTCCAATATAAGTCTATTCGAGTTTTAGAGTAAGGAAAGCTTAGAGTTTTGGGGTAAGGAAAGCCATCTTGGAAAACCGTTGGAACTTAACCCAATGACTACATAATTATCAATTTTCAAATGTTTATTTCAGTTCTGAAGTATCATCAATCTAAAGCTTTACAAGTCCAAAATAAAAGCTAATACCTTTGACCTTTGACCTTTAACCAGTCAACAGTAGACAGTTATGCCCAAAATTTTCTCTCCAGTCCAACCTGAAAGAACAATGAACCATATCAACCTAAAGCTTTACAAGTCCAGAATAAAAGCTAATGCAATAAAAAATATATCTAACAATAATAAAACATGTATCTAACTTCCTATTCATGTTATATCCAAAATAATCGCAGAGACTTTCAAGAGTAGATAGCTTTACAATTATCCCTAAAACGCTTTCATTACTTTATGTAAATAGAGAGTGAGAAATAATAATGAGAGAAATCAGACATTCAGTCTAGGGAAATACACATTAATAGTCTAGCGAATAAAAGGGAAGTCAAACATTATAAAATATTATGCAGAATATAAATCTAATAGTTAGGGTAAGGAAAGCTTAGAGTTTTGGGGTAATAAAAACCATCTTGGAAAACCGTTGGAATTTAACCCAATGACTACATAATTATCAATTTCCAAATGTTTATTTCAGTTTTGAAGTATCATCAATCTAAAGCTTTACAAGTCCAAATAAAAGCTAATACCTTTGACCTTTGACCTTTAACCAGTCAACAGTAGACAGTTATCCCCAAAATTTTCTCTCTAGTCCAACCTGAAAGAACAATGAATCATATCAACCTAAAGCTTTACAATTCCAGAATAAAAGCTAATGCGATCAAAAATATAACTATAATGAAACTTGTATCTAACTTCGTATTCATGTTATATCCAAAATAATGACTGAGACTTTCAAGAGTAGATAGCTTTACAATTATCCCTAAAAAGCTTTCATTACTTTATGTAAATAGAGAGTGAGAAATAATAATGAGAGAAATGAAACACTCAGTCTAGGGAAATACACATTAATAGTCTAGCAAATAAAAGGGAAGTCAAACATTATAAAATATTATGCAGAATATAAATCTAATAGTTAGGGAAAATACTCATCAAACACACATGGGATTGGTGAATTCTTATAATGAGAAGTCCCACTTTAGCATAGCAAACACCGAGAGCTCATAATCTAATAGTTAGGGAAAATACTCATCAAACACACATGGGATTGGTGAATTCTTATAATGAGAAGTCCCACTTTAGCATAGCAAACACCGAGAGCTCATAAGCTTTTTTCAACAGCCCATTCCTGCACAAGGTGGCAAGGATGCATAGAAAGATGGAACTGTGAACTTACTATTTCCATGCATATTCCAGATGTAATGGAAACCCAATATTTGTTGATGATAACTAAACAAGATCATGAACCCCAAAAGTTCAGATTCAACAGCCCATTCCTGCGCAAGGTGGCAAGGATGCATAGAAAGATGGAACTGTGAACTTACTATTTCCGTGCATATTCCAGATCTAATGGAAACCCAATATTTGTTGATGATAACTAAACAAGCTAGTGAACCCCAAAAGTTCAGAATGAGAATCCAATAACAAAATGGGAAAATTAATACTAGTTACAGAAGTATACCAACAATCTCCCATTCATAGGGGTTTCGTATCCTAATAAATAGGAGCATAAATACAGTGTTAAAATTCTCACCACTCTATTGACATAAAGTTAATGTAATGTACTATAATTTGTACTTATAGTTGAATAAGGTATTATAATATTCATAATATTTTATTGTAGGCTATCCTTACTTGTGATTAAGATATTAGAGATTTTGACGGTTTAACTTTAAAATTGGAAGCCATTTTGATAATTTACTTATTATAACACAAGTCAAATTTGACGGTGAAATTTTTTTAACAACTGTCAAATATGTTCTGAAATCCAAAATACGTTCTCTGAGACACGTCAAATTCTAGGCCTGATGACATGTAGTGTCATTAAAAAATGCTCATTTAATGATGTTATGGCATATTTTTCATCACTGAATCATCGGATATTCACTCAATGAACCTCTATATATTTGCATTGGTGGCATGTTAAACAAATTATGTATTGAAAAATATTTCTAAAAATCACATTATTTAACCCCCTACCAATACAAAACCAAGACATCTTCCCAATTTAAAATACCCCTACTTTCATTAGATATTGTAGGTATCAATTTTTTCATTAACATTTTTTATACCCTGTTGGTTGAACCATTGGCTCTTTACCCCACCCCCGGAGGTACTCATAGCAAGGTGACAAAATCAATCCATCTTCCTTCGTCCAGAAGTTTCCACCCGGAATGTCTGACTCACTATTGGCCTAACCACCTCACCTGATGATAATGTGCCCTCTACCCTATGTGCGGTAGTGGAACCTCATCAGAGCATAGTATTGCTCCAGCGGTTGTGTGTGGAACCTCTTCATAGAGTGCAGTTGTAGTATCGCTCCATGCGGTTTTGGAACCTTATCAGCAGAGTAGTAGGTCCCAATCAACCTTAATGGAAAAGTTCAATTTACTTATTGGCCCCCCCAATAAGTAAACCCCAACAGTCGAGCCCCTCACCATCGGA
>APFE030174201.1:29959-72128 GCA_000404065.3 Pinus taeda | reverse complement strand
TCAATTTACTAGCCTAAGATCTTTATTCCTAATTGGGTTAGCTCATCCTATTGAAAGATCTACCGAATCTGACCCGAGAGAGCCTTCTCATACCTCGGAGGGCTAGCTACGAGGTGAAATGGTTTGATGTAGCCTTGAAGATTTGCCTTTCTCAGCCTGAGGTGAAATCTCAAGCGCTAACAACTTCAATATAGTAATTTTTCTTTCTTCCTAGCTCTGTATCCTAAGTACATTTGTGGAACTTTTCCATAACAAAAGCTTTTATCTCTTTGATATTTAAGGGACACGCGTTCAAGCAAATATCCCATTTACTAAACCATTTTTTTATTTTGATGCATCTAAGTTTTTTTGCTCTTGCACAATCTATCATGAAAGACAACCTTAGGCCATCTACCCTCTTCCGTTTGCTCAATTTTTTTTAAATACCTTATGACTTGCACCATAGCAATTGCTTCAATAGGAGCAGTCCCTGTTTCACTTAACAAGATATCATAAGGAACTGCACTTTTAATCTTAAATTTGTTTGTAATCAAACGCTTCTAAATTTTCTCAATTTGTCTCCACTGCATGTCGGAGGTACTACCAGCCCACAGTTCACAACCATAGAGAATCACCGAAATCACTAGAAGCCCAAAAAGAGTTTGAGTGGTCTTCTAGTCCCATAACTATGCCTCTCTACACCTATTTTGAAAAGCATAAAATGATTTCCAACCCCCTAAAGTTCTTTTCTTTCTACAACCATTCTAGTTTAGATTTTTGTTGAAGTCAATTTCGAGGTATTTGTAATCCGCAACTTCTTCTAACATGTTGCCTTCAAAGTAGAACTTATGTTGGTTATGTTTTCTTTTCTTAGAGAAGACCACTACTTTCATTTTGGTGATATTGACTTTTATCCCCACACTTCTACAAAAATGCTCAAGGGATAGTAAGTGCTCTTGCAAACCAAGAGCCGATATAGCAATCAGAATAAGGTCATCTGCATACAAAAGAAGCCTTATAACAAACTTGCACAAATAGATACCATCACCCCTTGCGAATTTAATCATTCGTCATGCTTGTCAATATATAAACCAAAAAGGGTAGGAGACAATGGGCAACCTTGCTTGACCCCGATATCGCTTCTAAAACTTTCAGAAATGCCTACTGAAGTTCTAATTTTGACTTTCACCTCTTCATACAACCTATGCACAATTGCTCTCAAATGTTTAGGAACCCCAAGTTCCTCCATTCTCTGCCAAAGTTTATCCCTAGGAACTGAGTCAAACGCTTTTCTGAAATCAACAAAGCAACAAAAGACTTCTTCCTTTTTCTCCCAAACTATTTCAATGATGTGCCTTAAAGTTATGTAATGATCAACTGTGGAATGTTTAGGTCTAAAACCTGATTTCCCTTTAGCACGCTTATCTTTTTCTTCTACCCACTCGTTAATTTTGTTTTCTAGCATGCTTCCAAATAGCTTTGCAAACAAAGGGTTTATCATGATGGTCCTATAATTGGAGGGATTATTGATGTCACCGCTCTTGAAAAGAGGTATTGCCAGACTAGTTGTCCAATCTGTGGGGAGCCCTTGTTGTATGATGTTGTTGAATATTTTTGTAATGTGAGGTGCAAGAATCTTTGAGCCCCACTTTAGATATTCTGCTTGGAGTTCAGCTAAGTCTTTTGCTTTTCCAACACCCAAATTCTTGATACCCATATCTAGTGTTGACCAAGGGGGGAGGGTCAACCTTGGGAACCTGCTCATAGAGTTGTTTTGCATAGTCAAACTATTTAGAAGCTATAAAATTATTTCCAATTTGTATCTTTTTCGGTTGGAGCTCCTTCCAAAATAATTTGGGATTATTTTTCCCAAGGAAGATTAGTTCTTCCCTTCTTAAAATCATGAAATCAACCTTTTTCTTTCTTAATAATTGCTTGTAAGATTTGAGCTTTATGTTATCCTTGTTTGACTCTTTCCACATTCTCCTTGCCTTTTTGCATTTCTCGTCAAACCAAGCATTAACCAGAAAGCAATTTGTTTCAGACTTCTTAATTTTTGTTCTTTTGCACTTTGCAAGTGCGCATTGAATTAAATGTGTTAATTCATGATTATGAAGGCCGTGAATTGTAATTTTCTCCTTCTCAAAGAGCCTCTCTAGTGTTATTTTGAAGGTATTACAATTTTCTGGGGTCAAAAGAATTCTGCCCTGTGGGAGATTTTGTTGGACAGGCTGAAATTTTGACTCTAATTGTTTCTTTCCAATCCAAGAGAAACATAAATAAATTGGCTTGTGATCTGATTTCAAATCCCACAGCTAATCTCCAACCAAAACTTCTTCCATTCTCTCACACAAACCATGTGAGCAAATTACATAATCTACCACACTTGCTCCATTCTAAGTATGGCAAGCGAAATTACCGGACTTTGCCCATCTAGTCAAGCCATTGCAAATGACAAAATCAAAGGCCCCAGATAGAGTAAGCAATTGTTCAACAAAGCGATTGCAGCCCTTGTCCTCTGAAATTATTTCCCACTGATGATTACTTTCTTCTGTAAGCCAAATAGGGTCACAACCATCTTTACAACAAATAATGCTAGCTTGCTCACTTGCAGTCCTAGCATTGAAATCACCCACTGTAAGAACTTCACCTAGCTGTGAATATGTTGCAATATACGCTTTTAAAGCTGCAAATGGATCTTTTTGGTCAAGCCCTCTACCTTTGTAGATTTTTGAAACCCGTGGCGCAAAATAGCATGCTACAATTCTGATGTGGTTTCCATTTTTTGATATTTTAAACCAAATGAATTGCTTATTTGAGTCTTCTTTTTCTAACTGAATGAGATGAACTTCTTTCTCCCTTACTAAAACCATGATACCCCCGTGCCCTTTGCCATTCCCTGTTGCCTTGTTCCACACTGCCATCTTCCAGTATCCTTCAAACAAAGGTGTCTTGCACCCTTCATGCTCATGTGTTTCTACGAGGCAAATTATGTCTCTATTTTCCGCAATAGGCCCTAACCCAGGTCCTCGTCTCCATGGGTAACCTTTGCAGTTCCAACAAACTGATCTTAAGGAAATCTGGGTATGACCTGATTGCTATTTATTTTGACGTGCAAGACTCACATTTGAGTCTTTGTCCCTGTTTTCCCATACCGACCTTGCTTTCTGATTTCCTGTTGAAGAGTTTGTTGCCTCTTCTTATTACCATCTTGCTGCTCTGTTCTGGAAGGAGGTCCAAATTGCGCTATCACAACTTTTCCTTTATAAATCCATGCTCTCTTTCCTTGATCTCTTGTTGCCCTAACCTTTAAAATTTCCTCCCTTCTTTCCTCCTGTTGTTTTACAGTTAAATCTTCTTCTAGGAAAAAACGAGAACCCCTCACGAGATGTTTCTTGCTTAGAATAATATTATCACGCAATCTAGGCATAATGACTTTTATGGGCCTGGCTCTCTCCCCGTTAAACTTACCCACCCTCCATGCTTGGCATATTTGTCCTTGCCATAGTAACTTGTCTTTCAAGAAGTCTCTTGCAAGGTCAAGAGTACATTCATTTTTCCCATAGTCTTTCACCCCTTTAAT
The DNA here is from genome assembly GCA_000404065.3 of Pinus taeda. Taxonomy (NCBI): domain Eukaryota; kingdom Viridiplantae; phylum Streptophyta; class Pinopsida; order Pinales; family Pinaceae; genus Pinus; species Pinus taeda. The sequence goes on along the minus strand of APFE030174201.1, from coordinate 68,566 downwards.
AATTATGTTTGCTGCCCTACTTTTTCTTTCCTTGCCTTCACTATCTTGCATGTTGTCAACGTCAATATTTGTTTCTCCTTCCTTATTAGCAGAATCGCTAATAAATTGAGCCTAAGTTTTAGAAACTTTGGTGGAATCTCCTTTCATTTCCTCTCTTGCGTTCTCTTCATGGTTGTTTATTTGGGCAATCATTTTCCCTTTATCTTGGGATGATTTCACAATCACCACCTCTGTACTTTCCACTATAGATTTGTTTATGTTTTGCACATCCGCCTTCATGCATTGCCATTCTGTCTTCCCTATTAGGAGAGCTTACTGTAGCAATGCCACTTGTTCTTTTAGAATTTTATTGCTTTCTGCTAACGCCTTGTTCTCAGCCATTATTATATGAATTGTGTGTCATTAATTGTCCCTAGAAGAGATGTAAGAATAGTCCTTATCTCATGATGTCATGAATAAAATAAGGCGCCATGGAAACTGACTTGGTCTAAATTGGTTAACCTCAATTGGTCTCAAACGATAAAATAATCGTGAGATAAATGACAGCCTGAAAAAGTTCATTATTTTACACATATTTATATAACCGATTCTCCTTAGACATTTGAATACCTCATGGCCAATCAAGGCAAGCATAGAGGCATTGCACACAAACGTTGACACAAAATAAGTTCCTATTATAAATAGCATTAAAGATGATGTTGATTGGTTTTTAAAATCCAGGGCAAAAGTGATTTATTGGTTTTTCACATACAAATTATTGAGGAAATATATATAAGTTTTTATAAATTAAAAGTTTAAAGTCTTTATTTAATATTTTTATTTTAATTAAAATAAGAAAAAATTATTTTTATTAAAAAACAAACCACATACAATTATAATTTAATTATTTGATAAAAATAAATATATTTAATTTAATTTTTTAAATGTGAAATATTTAGTAATATATATGAGCTAAATTTTCAAATATGGAGTTTGTTTTATAGTAATTTTTACAAGAAAGTTTTTATAATTATAATGTCTCATTGTATAGTATTTGTATTTAGAATTTAAAGTCTCTCTGTTTGCATCTACCAAAGTCAAGTCATCTCGGTTGGGCATGTGTGCCTGCCGTGACATCCAAGTGTGTTGATTGGTCATCTTGTGCACTAATGTTGCCTGATCGCAAGGAAACCCAAATTTGTCCAAAATGTCACAACTATCGTCGCATTTCTTGCAATACCATGTTGTAGCACTCGCATGCCTTTGGTGGACTGTGCGCTCAACTTGAGGGCATTACATCCTCCCTCATTCAAAATAATTGTTGTCCTCAACAATGCTCCAATTCATAACTACCTCAATCACAAATCGTAGTGTTGCATCATGAATTGTTACTCCCTGGATAATGTCTCTGTTTGCATCTACCATTTAGAATTTAAAGTGATTTTAAGTGTTTAATCAAAACGAATTTATAAAAGTAGATGTTGGTTCGAAAATATAATTATTGATTATATTATTTAAAAAGAATTATTAAAAAATTAAAAGAAAAACTACAATTTTGAAAGGAATTTTTGGTTTCTTTCTTTGTGTTAAATATTTTGAATTAAACATGTTGAAAATTGATTTGGAATTTAGATTTAACTTTGTAATAAAAATTGATTTGTTTTTCATTTTTCATTTAAATATCATTGAAATGTAATATTTCATAGTAGCATATATTTTATGGAAGCCAATGAATTATATATTAATGGATGAACTTTAGATTTTGGTTTAAAAAGGAGAAATTCCTTTATTGTTTATGTACAAATTAGATTGCCCCACTTTTTCTTAATCATTGGGGTTTTGAAATCTTTGAAAAAATAAATAATAACCTAGTGATATCTATAAATAAAATTAATTTCACACTAGTCATTTATACACAATGAAGATTCAAATCAATGACTAGATTCATTGTGTAAGCACATGACTACAAGAAACATTGAGTGAAGGACACAAAGAAAGAAACATATCGAATGATGAAGCAGCTTACTTGACATTTAAAACATGTTTAACTAATGATAAAAGTTTAGAAACATTTTTTTCTAAGTTAGAATGTGACATGATTCTCATAGCCTCATATATATTCAAACTTGACACTTGGTAATTAATCTAGGTTTTAACAAACATCACACATATAATTAATGGATAATTTAGTGTACAATGCTATAAAGATATGTGATTTGGTCAAACTTTATTTAATTTTAATAGAGTGTCTAAAAATGTTATTGTAACTTCTCCATCTATTCCACTTTACACCAATGTTTGAATATATGGTAGCTATTGTTAAAGATGTTGCAAAATCAATGTTCCAAGAACAATTTAACATGCATTGTATATATAGTTTTGTAAAAACCTTAAAAATGAAAATATATCTAAATTTACTAAATAAGATCTCAAGAATTATATTTTAAATTTTCTTTTTCTATTACATATAGTCATACAAGTGTCATATTATCTTACCCTTCACTCGCATTAAAATATCATAATGTGATACATTACAATGTCATGAGATAAATAAATTGAATATAAACAGTAAAAGTTAATTAATTCTAAAAAGAAATATAAATTATAAAATTTGTACTTTGTAATAACCATATATCATAGATTGATGGTGGTTGTTAGGAATGGAGTGATGGTGCGCCCATGAAGACCTAGTCTTCTGCCTGCGCTTCGGTGCCTCTATTCTGTGCCCTTAGTCCCCCTGCCCTGCTGCCTTGGGCCCTCTGTCTTGCTGCATTTGTTCCTGAGCTTGTTAGTTGAGAGCTTGCGCTTCTGTGTGGCTCGTCTGCTGCTGGGGGGGGTTTGAGCTAGGGTTTGCCCACATGGAGGTCTCGGGCTTGCCCAGGCATGCGCCCTCCCCCTCCGCCCCCACCCGCCCTCCCCCCCGCATTCATCTGCCGAAGCCTTCTCTTGGCTCTTGGTTGGTTTACCGTAGAAGAAAAAGAGTGAAGCAGCCAAGTTTGTCAAGAGGCTCGAGGATATTCCTGAAATCTCCCTGCCGCTAGAGACCCCGATCCAAGTCATCCTGTCCTTGGCTAAGTAGGCACTCGTTGGCCAGTTCATTGGACTATGGCCTTCTCCTAAGTCCACTGAGAACTGGGTCAACAAGAATTGGGCTCCATTGATCAAGAATAGCGTCATTTCTTATTTCTTAGGATGACTAGGATTTTTCCTATTCGAATTCACCTCTAAGGACGACAAGGATCTGATCTTCCAGAATGGCCCCTATTTCATGGGCCCCCAGGGTCTTTATCTCAACAAATGGAGGTTGAATTTTGACTCTGTAGTCGACGTTCCCATGACTGTCCCGGTGTGGGTCAAGCTTCCAAACCTTCCAGTGCATTGCTGGAACTAGGACTCGTTGAAACACATTGGCAATGCCCTTGGGAAATTCATAGATAGGGAAAACAATAAAGATCAATATGTCTGTGCCCAAATCTGTGTAGAAGTAGATATAGAGGCGGGATCTCCTGAAGCCATAAAAATCAAAGTAGGAAGCTAGACCCATTTGCAGAAGCTAGATTATGAGAAATTGCCCTTCAAATGCTGAAAATGCCATGTCTATGGTCACTTCGCCAAAGGATACCCATCCAATGCTGAATCAGATAAGGGTAAAGAAGAAGGTTGGAACTAGGTCAAGCGAGCCAAGAAAACCCAAAAGAATGTCGGTTTAAATGGAAGAGGCCCCCAATAGGCCCCGTCTCATCAACCCCCTTCCAGAATGGAGCAAGAAAATAAATTTGCCCCTCTAAGCTCACAAATAGAGGAAACACAAGAAGCAGATATCCAAAAATCATCCCCCCTCGCAAAAGGTACCCCCTCTTCTCCCAAGGGGGAAAGACTAACCGAGAGCTCCAAAGGAAACACTGTAGAAGTCGAGGAAGTTGAGCAAGAATTTGACGGCTTGGAGGAAGAAGGCGAAATAGGAGAATCCTAAGCTTCAGTAAGGAGATCCACAAGAGGCCACAAAACAGATCGGGAAAAAAGAGAGCAGGAAACTTTCAAAGATAAGCTCCAAGGTAGCCAACCAACTCTTGAAAAGCTATTAGCATCAAAACCAAAGATGGTGAGAAACTAGTCCCAAGGCTCCAAGGGAACCAACCAGAAATACAAATGATGAATATTGTCTCCTGGAACTGTAGAGGTATGGACAACAAAGTCAAAGAAGAAGCCATCAAAAGTTTAATAGGGACAGAAGCTCCTGACATACTCCTCATCTAGGAGACCAAACTGGAGGACTCTGTCTTCCTTCAAGTAAGTAAGAAACTCTGGAATAAATGTGAGGCGAAAGCAATCTCAGCCCGAGGGCTTCCGGTGGGTTAGGCACTCTCTAGAACGTAAGCAAATTCTCAGTCATTTATTAGACCCTCAATACTCACTGGTTGTTCTTAAAATTGTAGCATTTAGACTCAAAAGAGATTTTTAGTCTCTTCAATGTGTATGTCCCTGTGAACACTGGGGAAAAAGGCCTACTGGGAATCCATAAGAAACCAAGCAGACCTCGTAAATCTTGAGAATACCATCATTGCCGAAGATCTTAATCTCACTCTCCTGTCAGCTGACAAGAGAGGAGGCAGCATTGTTCGCAATCCAGCAAGGGAATGGGCAGAGGACCTTATGCAGGACTGGGATCTGCTAGACATTAAGCCAATTTCTGACAAGTACACTTGGACTAATAAAAGAATTGGACCCGGTCACATCGCTGCCAGGTTGGACATATTCTTTCTTCAAAGCTCTTTTCTTTTGCTTGGATTAAAGGCTAGAGTCCACATTCTCGCATGCAACACTTCTGATCATAAACCCATAAAGCTGGAACTCGTGTCTCAGCTTGATCTTGGTCCTATTCCCTTCAAAATTTTCCTGCTTTGGGCTAAGGAATCTAACTTCATGCAATTAGTTAAGGGCATCTGGTTGCAGCAGGTCAAAGGCTCCCCCTTTTTCGTTTGGGAGGAGAAGCTCAGAAGAGTGAAAAGGGATTTGACAAGTTGGGCCAAATCCCTACCCAATCCAGCCAATGAAAGGAAAAAAATTCAACACGCACTAGAAACTCACCATTTCTAGGCTGAAAAAGCTGACATAACAAAAGAGATTCTAGATAAAGAAGCCCAACTCCAACAAAAATATCATAAGGCTTGTCTAGCTAAGGAAGAATACTGGAGGCTTAAGTCATGTAGCCTTTGGCTTAAAGTAGGCGATAAGAACTCTTCCTTCTTTCACAAACAAGCTTAGGCAAGGAAATGTACCAACTCCATCTCTGAAATCAAAGATGGCACTACCATCCACAAAGATAATACAAACATCAAAAAAGCAGCCTCCTTTCATTTTAAAAGTCTGTGTAGTGAAGATATAAATCTGGACCAAAACTCTGATATGATGGATGTGGTCCCCTCCTTGATTACTGCTGAAATGAACCATCTCCTCAAAGCTAAAGTCACCAAGAATGAAGTCAAGGATGCCCTCTTTGCCATGGACCCAGACAAAGCCCCTGGGCCGGATGGATTCTCAGCCAGATTCCTCCAAATTTGCTGGTCGATTGTGGAAAAGATCTTTACAAAATGGTTCTAAAGTCCCAAGTTTGCCAGAAAATCGGAGGCAACACGAACTTCGCTTTTCTTGCTCTCATCACCAAAGAGAAAGGAGCCAACTCCTTCAACAGGTTTCGCCCAATTTCACTTTGTAATATTGTTTACAAATTGATCACTAAAGTTATCGCTAATAGATTGAAGCTCCTCCTCCCCAAAATCATTCCGGAAAGCCAAGGAGGCTTCATTCAAGGTAGACAGATTATGGAAAATTTCATTATGGTCCAAGAGGAAATCCACTCAAGTTTGAGCCATAATGAAAAAGGTATGGTTGTCAAACTTGATTTAGCAAATGCATTTGATCAAGTTAGGCATAGTTTTCTGCTAAAAGTCTTACATAAGCTTGGATTTGGTGAGAAATTTATAAACTGGATTCAGGCTTGCATTTCGGAGCCTTGGATTGCCCCGTTAGTAAATGGCAAAGCTGTTGATTTTTTCAAAGCCACGAGAGAGCTCAGGTAGGGGTGCCCTCTCTCATGACTTCTATTTGTTCTTCAAGCCTCAGTCCTCAGTTTTTATTTAGACAAAAAAAATGATGGATTAGGAAATTTCTGTGCTCTGCATAGCAAGAGGCGTTAAAAACATAAACCATGCCCTCTTTGTATATGACACCTTGTTATTGGGATATGCTTCTGTGCTCATGGCCTCTAGATTTAAAGGAGTTTTGGATGAGTTTTGTATGGTCTCGGGAAGCAGTCTAAACTATGGTAAGTGTCATATCTATTACTGGAACACCACTCCCAGCTTGCTCAACTCCATCTCTAGAACCTTTGGCTTCACAACTTCCTCAAATTGGACTTCCTTCAAGTACTTGGGCCTCCCTGTTTTTCTCAAAAGAGCCTACAACAGAGATTGGCTTCCCCCATTCGAGAAATTCAAGATCAAATTGCTTGCCTGGGGCTTTTCCTAGCTTAACATTGCTGGTAAGTCTCTTCTCATAAAATCTGTTCTTAACAACCTTCCCTTATTTCAGTTTTTTGTCCTTCTTGCTCTCACTGGCATTCTCAGAAAAATGGAGGAGATCACTCGAATTTTTTTGGAAGGGGGGTAAGCAAATGAGAAAAATATTCCGCTAGTCAACTGGGAATCCATATCCAAACCTCTATTGGAAGGAGGCTTGAATTTAAAATTTTTTGGCATCCATAATATTGCAGTCGGAGCTAAATTAATTTGGAGAATTATTGCTCCTAGCCGTGGCTGGGCGCAATTAGCTCTTTGGAAAAAATATTTCAAAGGCCAGCGCTCCCGCTGCCTAGATCACCCTCAGACACATCCAAATATGCCCTTTCTGAAGCTCTGTATCAAAACCTGCCCTCTCATCAATGATCATGCCTACTGGATTCCCGGTAATGGAAAAAGGATCAACCTCTGGACATATAGGATAATGAACAATGAGCCGCTGGGAGACTGTAGCTCACTCCAAGCGCTACGCAGATGGATGAATGAGACAGAAATGCGTTCCCTGTGAGACATTTCCATTTGGCAGGATTCACGCTGGGCTAGCTGGAATCTTCAAACGCCCCTAGATTTGTTTATGGAGTGCAAGATCGTGTTATCCAAGCTCCACGACTTAGCTCCAACGCTGGCACGAAATCGTGACACAAGAGGATGGGGTGCGCAAGCTGGTGGATACACAGTATCTCATGGTTACCCCAAGCTATGTGAGTGCCCTCACGTGGCCACGAACCCAGAACCGTGGAAAGGGATATGGCATAATCCCTCCTTGCCAAAAATCGACTTCTTCAACTGGCTGCTATGCCACTCCAAAATTTTGACTGATGATAATCTTCAGAAGCGAGGTTTCCACGACCCTTCAAGGTGCAGCCTTTGTAAGGAAAACTAGGAAAGTGTAACTCATCTGATGCTTGAATGCACTTTCACAATTCATATTTGGACCGAGCTGTTGGGATCTTTGAGCTCCAGCCTTGCTTTTCCTTCCTCCATACCTGATCTTTTTGCTAAATGGCTGCAAAGGTATCTTGGTCCCCCTCCAAAAAATAAAACTATAAGAGCTGCTTGGTCTATTGTCCCTAAAATTATCTGTTGGCAGGTTTGGCTTGAGTGAAATAAATGGATCTTGAGAAACCACGAACATGATGCCAAGCTAGTGGTAGTTAAGATTAAGTGCCAGTTAAAAGAGTGCATGAGAGAGTATAAAGACAATTTAAGCCTAAGCCAGCAAGATATAAATTGGGGCTCATCTTTTGATCTTCATTTCCAAAAAATTGCAAATAGTATCTCCCTTCCCAAAGATTGGCAAATAAGAGTTACAACAAAAGAGTTTCAAGGATGGATTACAAATCAATTGAGACACTCTTTATTTTTTGATGGGGCTGCAAAGGGCAATCTTGGAAGAGCTGACACTGGAGGTGTCATATTGAATCCAGATGGCATAAGGATCCACAGTTTCTCCTAGGGTCTAGGCACTGCTTCTAGCATTCAAGCTGAGGCTTTGGCTCTTTTCCAAAGGCTCAAGATTTTGAAAGTGCTGAACATCAGTGAGGCTAATATAATAGGGGATTCTCAAGTTATCATTAACAATATGGTGACACACGCTAAGCCAACGGACCTAAGGCTTGCAAGGCTGATTTTCAGAATAACAGATCTCGGAGATTCATTTCCGAAATTGAATTTCTATCACGTGTTGAGAGCTAATAACAAGGAGACGGACATTGAAGCCAACAAAGCAGCCCTTCTTACTGCTGGAGCTTTGCTTAGAGGTGGACAGGAAACATGGGAACCAATTCCTTAATTTAGAGAGTTGTTATGTTTTACTGCCTGTTGTTAAATCAGTATGTATGTATCCACAAACTTGGGAAAATCTCTGAAATTGATCACATAGTAGCAACTAAAAGGAGATATGAGCTAAGCATAAATAATGCGACCTTGAAAGGTTGTACAGTACTCATGGAATTAGGCTCTCCTTTTGTAATCTGCGTTTTAGCATTAAGGCCAAGTATCTAATATATCCACAATCCGTTTCTGTAAAAAAAAAACCATATATCATAAATCCGCTATATATTTTTGCACCCTATAGTAATCATATACAAATCCTACCTAAAATAACTCTAAAACAAGTGTAATATGGAGCCTTACTACTTAGTACCCATAGTTAAAACTCTAGACATGAGATGCCCCACAGGCCCAACAGTGAGCATAAGTCGAGAGATGCCGCCATTAATGGAACCCTTAAAGCTATTTCCACTACATTGTTTTTCATGTAATCATTTGATTATTACTTCTAAACTTTTAAAAGTAAATGGTGGTATTCGTTGGGTGAGGTGTGTATTGTGCACAACTTTGAATATTTTATTACCTCTATTCTTGATTGATAACTTATAAAGAATTTTTCAAAATTATGCAATCTAACCTTCTTCATAATTAATTTATAAAACCTCTTTCATAAATGAAAATCTGCTAGACATATGTCTAGCATTTACCATTCTTTCATATTAGAAGTAATTTAATTTTAATTTCTATCTCTAATTGCTTATTTTCCTTTCAAAAATATTTAATCACATTTTTATATTAATATTTTTCATATTTTTCTGCTAGGTATTATGAGTCTTAAGATCATTGGTAAGTCTATCTTATAACTTGAGTAACCAAGATTGAGGGGCTTTTAAGCCTTCAAAATCACACCCAGGTCACAATTGGCCTGATCCACATTAACCTTTAACATGACTGTATTTTTACCCATGGGGTTTGAACTGGTAATATTTTCACCACTGAGTGCCTTAATGGAACACCCTATCACTATCTATTCTACACCCCTGAGCATGTAGTTGATCATTTTAATTAATTGAATGTTCCACATTTTTTTAGTATATTAATTCTATATTATAATACACTATAATTATTGTTATGGGGATTATTCTACTATCAATCTCTTTTTCATAAGAGATAGGTACTAAGCAACAATGCTACATAATACACTTGTTTTTTACTTGAAAAAGACCCATGAGTTTTCTTGATACTGAATGGAATAATTTTTGCAAAGTCTCCAACAAAAATAAGAGTCCATCAAACCTTGATGATATGATCTAACATCCACAAAATTTAATGGGTCACCTTTAAAAATTTCACCTGCAAAATATACAACAAATATAAGAGAATTTGCCTTACACATTAAAGATGTTTATCTCTAATAAAGAATTTTTTCAAATTTAACATCAACATTCTTTGCACTGTGTTCAAACCTAGATTTTTGTTCTCCTTCATATATGAGAATTCATGAATGCAATTGATTATATATAATATATATATATATAATATATATATATATATATATATATATATATATAAATATATATATATATATATATATATTAATTTTCTCTCCTGGAATGAGTTATTATCGTTTATCATGTTCATTTAAATAAATATGATTTATTATGAGCATTTTACTAACTCTAAAATCTATGTAAACATTATTTTATATCTAGAAGAACTTCTAAATGTTGAAAATTCAAACCTAATTGGAAAAAGGAAACTTGGGACATTTTTCATAATTAGGTAAATAAACATGATTACAAAGAGTTATTGTCCACCATAGTTTAAGCAAGCCTTGCACCAATATAGGTAGGATTCACATGTAAATAAGCATACTTACCAAGAGGTATTTCCTACCAAAATTTATGCATTTATTAGGTAAAGTAAAAATACAAAGTTACTAGAGGTTACTCCCTATCAAAATTTATGCACTTGTTTTCATGAATTTAGGTAGGAGGATTATATAATGAATTTATCTATTTAGACGTCAATCACCCCCAATAAGCTCTTGTAAGTTCAGATTGATATACATTAAATCAAACATAGCTCTAGATCCCTGCACGAATTTTTAGTATAGAAATTAAACATTACAACTTTCACTCTCCCCTCATAATAACCAAGTTTTCTAAAAAAAATGCCATGCCTCCATTAATTATACTATCCCTTTCTATATAGCAATTATTTGGGTCATGCATTAGCATATGCTTACTCTAGCTATGCATTTGAGAATCTATGGGTTTTATTAAGATTCATATTAAGTAAGGTTTACTCCTCATTCAAGCTTAATGCTATAGATTTCATTAGACCAAGTTCTTACCCCTATAATTGTGGAAACATGGGAGGCATCAAGTGACAAGCATGCACACCTTCATATCATTATCCATATTTATATGATAATTTAACACATGTACCACATTCTAAATTCCATACAAGATAAGACATACATTTTTCATCTATAATTTTACCAATAAAATTCAAAGAGCTAATGAACAATAATCATAGGAACAAGAGGCAACACTTATATGTAATTCTAGCTAGCAATTGACTTGGGAGTAAGCTAATCGGTCGATGAAACACCCTTCATGTTTTGCGCTTGCTCGTTGCCAGCGAAGCCCCTCCGGCAAGCTCCTCCACCCCGTCAACAGGAGTGGCCCCATCTCCAAATGAACTTTTCTCTGTCTCAACTTTTTTTGATGTCTTTGTCCTCGTCACTGTCATCGTCATCGTCCATGTCGTTGCATTTGCACGCTCGCCGGCTATGACACGACGACTTGCCCAACTCACGCAGTCAAACCTGGAAACAAATTAATGGGGGATTTAGTAATCGTATGGCAAGCTTCCCTTTCCCACCTTTTATTTTCTGAATTCCATTCAGTCCCTGATCATTTTGAAACCCTTGGACCTTCAAATGGAATAGTTAGCTTCAGAGTAGTGTTTTCATTGATTGGATTGAAAAAATCGATCAAATTTCCCCAACTAGGTTTGTTGTCTTTTGTCTGCACGCACCTGTAACCAGAGCAGTGAAAGTTTAGTGTCGCTCAAATTGTAAGTTCAAAATCGAGCTCATCTATTTGCATTGTTTGTTCATGAAAGAAATTACAAATAGAAAATTTATGTTTATATTTAAATTTCTTTAGCAGACTTAAAATGGAAGCAGGCTCATAAACCTATAATTAAGTTGTAGTTATCATCCTTTCCTATCTTACCTATGCAGATTTCAACTCTCGTTATAAGCATGCTGTTGTTTTTCTGCATATCAATTTCCACTATTCATTATAAGACCGTCATTAATACTTGGTCAAAACCCATTTTGTAAAACCCTTCCACAAGAACTCATAATGGTTCTCATCAAATCACATTTCCTTACATTTTTAAGCAATAATACAACAATAGGGGATTCACCTTATTATTAATATCAACTATTTAGCTTCATCCTCCACATTACTAATTTAGATTCTGCCAATAAATCTTAGTATATAACTCTATGCTTATATACATATTATTATGTATGCAAGTATAACTAATATATAATTAGCATATTCTTATATAAAGGAAATGTCATTTTGGGTTGCTTTTCTAATTTATGTAGATAATATTGTACTGTTTGACCAGTTCCCTAGTAGAAATAGGAGTGAACACAATTGGTTGGTGCTTGTCAAAGGTTAGGAGAACACCAAACTTGATTGGGAAAAATCCATTGGTTCATTGTTGTAGCAACAAACTATTTCACCGTTGTGACAACTCGCTGGTTTTCTGTTGCAACAACTCACTGGTTGACTAGTGTGGCAACTCATTGGCTAACCGTTGCAGAAACTTTTTGTTTGACCATTGCAACAACTTACTAGTTGATCATTGCGGCAGATCACTGGTTTACCATTGCTACAATCATTGGTTGACCATTGCTGCAACTCATTGGTTCAACTTTGCAACAACCCATTGGTTCACAGTTGTGGAAACTCGTTGGGTCACCGTCATGGCAACTCATTGGGTCACTGTTGCAGTACCTTTCTCGGTTACCGTTTCAACAACTCCTTGGGTCACAAAATGGCAAATCAAGATAATGTGAAACAATCATTACCCTTTTGGTGCAGAACCCTAAAGAAAAGATCATCTTTTCTAGAAAGGATTTAGATTGGTCTGAAGTACATGGAAATAACATGGAGATTGATCGGATTGCAAAAATCCCTTCAAATAAAATTGGAGACTTTATTAGAGGAGAGGAAATGAACCCAAATGCTCCATGTTATTTTACCCGGGTATAAAATAAACACCTAGGCTCAAGGCCTATTGCTTCCTTGAGATATGTTTTAGAGATGCATTATTTAAATGTTGGTATTAATAATGTTCAATAATTTTTCATATGTATTGATTTTTCAAACATTTTTATGCAATTATGCTTGTTCATATGGCCCCGAGGACAGAAGAGGACAAAATGGAATGAAGTGAAGATCCTCATTTGTGAAAAAGAGGGGTTGCCAATGCCATTTCATTGTATTAGTTATGGTTCAAATCCCCGAGATAACGATAATAACATATAACATATATGAGCATGAAGATAGCCAAGGATGGCGTTGTCATGGCCAAAATGACACTTCGGGTGATGCTAGGTCCCTCCATTAATCAAAGTTATAAAGGGACATGGTTTCCTATGTAGATAGTTGTTTCTTCTTAGAAGTTTTGATTGAATCAATTTGCAAAATGTATGTTAAAAAATATGTTGACATGGATGACAGAGCTTGAGATAGGGATTTATTTTTGTGTAGGAAAGATGTTGTGAACATCTATAATCGTCTAATGAAAGGAAAGTATTAGTTGCAGAAGAAGGATGAAATGAGTGTGAACCTTTGGTATAAAAAATGACAAGCTAATTTTTTCTTTTATCAAAAGCCCAATGGTGGAGAGATCCCTTTTATAGTTGGAATTCAGACGAAGTAGATGTTGGAGACCATGGTGAAGCTATCGAATAATAGCTTAATAGTCATGTATTCAACATTCAACACAAATAAATATGCGGTGAGTGTATTAAGAATGATTGATATAGTACAATAATTTGATTTGAAATGAATCATAATGATTAATGAGCTGAAATTGACTTCATATATTTTTTGAATGTGATAGTATCAGTTGTACACACTCATGGTGTTTGATGAGAAACAAAGTGGGGGTGTCAGTTGCAAGGGAGGTGACATCACATAATACATCACAGAAAATTTCACTATGGTTGGACCAGCTCATGCATATGTGTCACCAAGTTGATCATAATTGGAAATTTAATGCCTTTATGGTTGATGATGCAATGGCTGAAATTGATGCTTTAATGTAACTTCAATCTACTTATTTTATAGTATAACTTGTATTTATTCTAAAAATAACATGCTTGAAATGAATTGAATGTGGCAGGAGAATCACAAGGTGCATTGTTATCTTGTGTGTTTGGCATGTACGTTGAGCATGGCTAAATAATGTGAATCGATTGGCCAGTAATCCAGAAATAGCAAAAGAGATATTTAGTGATTTGGGTTTGATTATGAATTATTGTTTTAGTGCTGAAGTGAGCAATGCAATTAATGCCTTCTTTAACAAATTTTATAATGAGGAGAAGTTCCTAGACTATTTCCACAAGAATTGAGTTTTCGGTGACAACATTTGTAAGTTGAGAAACACTTTCTTACATTTCTCTTTTTGATTTTCATATGGATGAAATATCTTCATTAACCCAACTTTTTTGCAATTAGGGGTGTGGATAAAAGGCTCTCGGGATTCCCCCCCTGCAAATCAGGAGACAAACAATGTTGTGGAGTCATATCACTATTACCGAAAGACAGATTTTCTATCTGATGGAAGAATGAAATGTGCTCATAGGATGGGTTGGGTGATATATTTTCTTCTAACGAATGTTTAACCCTGTTATGAGTTTAATAAATTCTAAAAAAGGAAGGTGTTGTAGCGACTGCAACACCCTCCAAATTTTAGCTTGCACTAAAATTTTAGAGCCTTCCTTGGTCTTTCCCTTTATTGTTGCAAACCCTTGAGCTCATTTCATGAGCTTTCGTAGAGTCTTTTCACCCCTTTTGCTTGTTTAATCAACTGTCGTCTTTTGGCATGTTTGATTGTTTTACCATGCTTGCAGACCTTTTCTGGTGGTTTCGAAGGTTGGTATTTGTGTGTTCAAGTGGTCCTAGCTATTTAAATATCCTTCACACTCATACAAAAAGTTTTAATCACTGTCACACAAGTGTCGTCACAGTCTTCCTAAAGTCTATCTCAAGTGTCGCACTTGTCACTTTCTGTTCTAGGACAGTCACACAGAGGGTAATTCTTTGTCTTGTTTTCCATAGGTCAATGTTTTCATGTTGTCTAAGTATGCTAAGTGCGTTATCACAAGTTCAAGTTCTTCACAAGTTCACCTTCTCCTGCACTTAGCCATTTCTCTGAAAATCCTCCCGATCGGGCAACTTAGTTTCACCAGACCCTTAATGAACTGCGCAGCCTCAGTCCTGAGTGATGCAACCTTGCTGCCTGGAACTGTGCAATGCATAGTTACTATTCCCCAAGAAAGTTTCATTGTGCAATTCCATAGTTGAGCAACCTCCCTTCATCCCTAGAATTACGCAGTAACGCCTCCTAGCTTGACCTAGATTGCGCATTTCACAAGATCAATCCTCAAGCTCCCCCCCTTGCCTACTGGAACCCCACAATGCACAGAGAACCCAACATGCCTTGCTCCCAGAACTGTGTAGAAGTGTCCTCCCTCAGCTAGAGCTCACTGACCTTATGAACTACGCAGATCTGTCTCCCAGGTCCCTCTGCTGCCCAATCCCGTCTCCTAGTGGCTGCTGTGCAATTTTTCCCCTCAATGAGGATTGTGCTCATAAGTTCCTCAACCAAGCCTGAGCTACACTTTGCACAGTCTCAGTGACCAACCTCTCTCTGTGTCACTTGGAACTACACAATGCGTAGTTACTGGGCCTTCTTTCCCAACCCGTCACTTGTCTCGAGCCTAGTCCATGGATAACAATGTATCATCTTATACTAGGGAGTTTTTTTTATTGATGTTGTCTCATCATGAGTGAATTGTAGGAACATGTACACTATTAGAACATGGAGAGATGATAAAGAAGGAGAAGAAGGAACAAACATGCTAGAAGACTCACTTGCATCTGTATAGGCAAAGGAGCTTATCAAGAATAAGCAAAGGGAACACATGCATGCAACCACCTCTCAAGCCCAAAGATTATTGAATACCCCACATCATCAAGCTATGCAGAGGAGAAGAGAAAACACATCCAAGAACACATCCATCACTCAGCAACAATAAGGGCTTGACATTGCCACCTCAACAAGCCAGTCCATGTCAGAGTTTCATGTCAAGTCGTGTCATGAGTTGTCAAAGGCCACATCACTATTATAAGCCATGTATATTGTAAATCAAATGTAATGTAAAGTGCAAGTCTTATGGACACACGTAAGTATGAAGATTCATGTTAGCTGAAAAGTCATAAGGAGTTGAATAGTCATGAGGGAAGTCAAAGTGTCACAAGGGTCAAACATCACACCTTGGTTATATATACCCCCTCATTGTATGAGCAAAGGAATTTTCACCTTGGCTCCTTCCGCAAATCATAGAGAGTTTCAGTCAGTTCTTTGAGGAGCAAGGAGTGGTTCCAATGTCCCACTACTGGGGCTAGTGATGTATGATGTAAATATGTGTTTTGGAACTTTCGCTTAATACAAAAGCCTCTTCAGGCCATCACGTTTCCATGCATGACTTATGGATGTTTGTAAGACTATTCTGTGAGCATTTGTATTTCATGTTTGCTTCCACATGTACTAATATAGTTGAACTATTTTGGTTGTTTTAGTGCTTATCTTGTTGGGAATGTATTGTAATGGTTGTTACTGTTGTCTCATCCTTGTGGACTATTTCGAAGGATACTAGTCATATCTTTCCTTACTGATCGATTGTAATGACCGTCACGTCCATTGTGGACTACTCTGCTGGATGGTAGACAGATCTTTCCTTGTTCCTTGGTTTTAATGACTATCGCATCCGCTGTGGACTATTCCGCTGGATGTTAGACATACCTTCTGGGTTCACGTGTGTCTCTTCCTGGGTGGTACTATTACCTCTCACTTAGAGGCTCACTTTTCTCACCCCTTTTGAAGTAATAGAACCTAGACACAGTTACATTGGAAACTCACCAGGCACACTCACCTTTCTTTTCAAAGATACCATTGCAACACTTTCATGTGTTGACAGCGAGAGCCAAGGAAAATCTCTTCATATTTGGAAATCGGACCATTATACCAGATGGGACTCCTACACAAAACGGTGTGAGGTCTAATTGGGACCTCATGTTGGGGAGATCCCCTAAATGTTGGCAAATCCATCACTGTCAACATTTATGGTGCTAGAAGGAGGGCCACGAGTATTTTATGGTTGATTGTCCCACCGACCCCACTCATCCATCTTCTGGTCAAGGTAGTATTGTTCACTCCCTCTCCCCTACTCGCAACTCTGAAGTTGGTAATTCTTCACCTCCTAGGCATGAACGTGAAATCTCGTACCATCAGATTTGAGCTCTCTATCCCATCACCTGTCAATTTGCAAAAGTTGTTGGATTGATTATGAGAGTGTTCATTCTTCCATATTCTCAAAAGAAGAACAAGAATACCCCTACAGGAGTAGTAGTTACATATGTTGAATAATTTGTCCTCGCCACACTTGAAGAGCTAGCATAAGCTGTAAAGAAAGAAGAAGAACCTCCACTCTTTCAAGGAGGAAGAGAAGGCAACCCCTTACTCTCGGGTTCAAGTTCCGATGGAGGAGGTAAAGAGGAAGGAAACAAAGGAGGAGGAAAAGAAGAAGAGGAACCAACAGATTTAGAAGAGGAACCATCAGATTCAGAAGAGGAAGACAACGAAGAAGATAATATGGAAGACCAAAATATGGATTGGATGACTCAAGGCCCATTAGAAATTTTGGGTGCCCTGCACAAAATTCCAAGACACATGGAGAAGCTCTTAACGAAATATGACTCTGATAAGACAGTGAAGGCAGAAGATCACTTAGACAATTTATACCTACATCTGCAAACACTCGAGGTACGTTATGATGATGTTGCATGTATATTGTTTCTATGTACCTTAGATGGTAGAGAAATTGTATGGTACCCTAGCCTTCCTCCAAACTCCATCCAGAATTGGAGGGCATTCAAAAGGATATTTCTTGAGAAAATTGCTGAAGATAAAACCCCTGCCATGTTACTAAAGGAGTTGGGTAGTCTCAAGATGGAGCATAAAGAAAAGGTCAAAGATTTCAATCAGAGGTTCAATTGTATTTTGAGCAAGTTCTCGGATGACAAAAAACCTCATGACTCCATCACTATTGGCTACTACACTTCGCTTGCCAACTAGTATTACGCAGTTCGTCAAGCGAGCTATGAAACCAACTTTAACAGAAAACTATGAAGATGCTATTTCCATAGAGAAGGACGTGCATGCTATTAGAGTCATCGCAGATGATGAACCCACTAAGGACTCCAAAGATGCGGGTAAAAGGTCTTAGGTCTCCGTGAGTAAGGCCAAGGAAAAGGAAATGAATGATATTTAAATCCTTACTCCTCTCTTCAAGTCCCTAACCATCGAAATGGCTGAACTTAAATAAAGTACAAGTGAGACCACCATGAGAAACAGGCCTCCTAGGTACCTGCAAAAGAAGAATGTAGCTTCCAGCAGTAGCATCAGTTAGCCGACCAAATATGCGCAGAGCTCCAACATGGTTCCGAACATTGTGAAAATCGACACGGATACATATTGTAGGTTCCACCAAGCGCATCATTTGGAAAAAAAACATGCCTAGAATGGAACCATGGAATGAGTAGTTTTTTCACATAGTTGTGTGAAATGGTCAGGGAACCAGAGTTTGGTGAAGAATAAGAACCTGCTACAGCTGATGAAACTCCAAGCACTGGGCATGTAGTAAACATGTATCAGTATGTTTTTGCAGCCCAAAAAAGCACCACCGTTAAGGAGATTCTGAGTGATGGTCCAGCCCAAAAGAAAAATAACTAATACAACTTGAGAAATCAAGGGGCCACGACTGTGATTGAAGTACCGAAATAGAAATTCAGAGAAAAATTGTTTAGGAAAATGAGTCCTCTGGTTAACTCAACACAGAACACTCAGAGCAATTGCGAGGAGACAACTTCAATGAAAAGTGTTTCCACAAGCACTAAACACTGAACCATCCCACCGAAAACCATAAATTTAGTTCCACACCTGGACACCTCGGTGAGTCTTCCCACAATAGAATACAACATTGTAGAAGACATGAAGAAGGCTCGTGCAAATATTTCTCTATTTGAACTTAAAAAAAATCACGAACCAGCGGGACATTCTTCTACGAGCACTTGGGAAAACTTCTACTAGTGATGCCACCTCTTCAGACAAGGGATATAGTAAGTCTCCTAATGCTCTCACATTTGTGCTTAATGCGCTCTGCCTGGAGGAAAACTCACTCTGGCCACCATTCTTGTTGTCATTTTAAATATTTAACTTCAATGTTTACAACTGCTTGGTTGATTCTGGTGCATCGGTTAATGTGATGCCACTCTTCATGGCCAAGAAGATTAATGCTGAATGGAGTAAGATAAATGCACAAATCATCCAACTAGATAGAACTTGTATTCCAGCAATTGGTGAGCTCAAGGATGTGATCATTTGGCTATCATATGATGAATGAGTTCATCAATGCATCAACATTGTAATTTTGGACATTCCAAAAGCCTATGGGGTATTACTGAGTACACATTGGTCAAGCAAGCTGCAAGGATACTTTGCCACTGAATGGTCACCCTTATGGCTTTTGTATAAGGGTAGGAACAACCAGATCTGAGTATTTTCATAGAGATACATGAAGCACAATGTAACTCTCTTGAATGGACATAACGAGTAGTTGGTTTTCGTGGAACTTGTTTTCAACAATTATTTTCTAGAGACAAAGTTGGGGTGCTATCTTGCAGAGCCATCCCCAATCCCACCAGACACACAGTTGGACCTCCTTCCATGTTCAACTGACAAAAATGAACCTTGTACAGTAAGTAGTAATAATAATAGTAGTAGTAGTAGTACTAGTGAGGTAAGTGGTCCCTATACAAATGATATGTGGACCATGTACTTCGATGGATCCAAAACACAGGAGGGCTCTGGAGCTGGTTGTGTTTTAATAGAACCGCTACAGAGAAAACAATTAATCTCTAGTTGCTTGGAATTTGAGTGCACAAACAACACCGTAGAGTATGAAGCACTCGTCTTGGGCTTAGAGAAAGCCATTGACCTCAATGTTGTTGTCCTGAAAGTGGTAGGTGACTCCGAAATCATGGTGCAAAAGGTACGTAACACTATACATTGTGTGTCACCTCGTCTTAAGAGTTATAAACAAGAGGTATGGCGATTCATTTCTCTTTTCCAAGCTTTCAATATTATTTCAGTACCAAGAATGTAATGCAACTGTGGATGCCTTGGCAAACTTAGCTGCTAGGATGTTACCATTAAGGGACAATTTTACTATTGAATTTTTGTATAAACCATCAGTCCCATACAACATCACTAATTTATGCGTTTTTGATGATGATTAATAGATACTGCATTTTATGGCTTGACGTATTCAAAGATGCAGCGATAGATGAGGACGAGCATGAGCACGAGCACGAGCAAACTCTACAGGATGCAAATAGTACAAGCAAAGGCATCCTCATCCCAAAGGGTGTGGTATCACTGGAAAAGTTGTATGACTTGCAGAACCATTTCTAGGGACCTGTGAAAGACCCACAACTCTATATTGTCACATGAGTAGATCAATCTGGGAACTAAAAAATATCCAAAGTATGTGAATCTTGGTACTTGTTGTACATCACAAGAGCGACAAGTTTTCATCCGCCTATTCAAACAATACCGTGATGTATTCGTGTGGACGTACGATCATATCAAGACATATGACATGCGAATAATCCAGCACGTGATACCAATCAAAGAAGGAGCCAAGCCTTTTCAGCATAAATTAAGGGCAATTCATCCAACACTTGAGCCCCTCATATAGAAGGAATTAAGAAAATTGTTGGATGCTCCGACCATTTACAAGGTGTGACATTCGACGTGGGTGTCTAACTTAGTCCCTATAAGGAAGAAGTATGGGGAGATTCACCTGTGTGTAAATTTCCACATTGTCAACCATGCCTCACAAAAGGATAATTACCCAGTGTCTTTTATGGAACACATATTGCAAACAATGTCGGGGGCATAAATGTTTTCTTTGTTAGATGGTTTTTCGGATGCAACTAGGTTCTGGTAGCAGAGCCTAACAAGCTAAATTTTACATTCCGTACCAAGTGAGGTACGTTCACGTTTCACCGAATGTCGTTTGGGCTATTCAATGCACGTGCAACGTTTCAACGTGAAATGGACATCATCTTCCGTGGGCTTATCGGACAGAGCATAATGGTATACCTCAATGATGTAACGGTGTTTTCAAGACAACAATTATACCACCTGCTCCACCTCAAGAATTTTTTTGAGCAATGCTGAAAATACAAGATATACTTGAATCCCAAGAAGAGTATCTTCACAGTGTCCTAGAGTAACTTGCTTTGACACATTGTTGCTAAAACTTGGATCAAGTTAGATCCAGACAGGGTTTAGACCATCATGCAGATTCCCCACCCAGTGAACAAGAAAGTTATGCAATATTTCATGGGGAAGATGAACTTCCTTAGAAAGTTCATCTCCGACTATGGTCAGATAGTCAAACCTATACATGAGATGATTAAGAAGGACATAATATATAATTGGGGCAGAAGGGAAAATGATGTGTTCGCTCGTATAAAGAAAGTAATAGTGGAAGCACCAACGTTATACAACCCAGACTTCAACAAAGATTTCTTGCTCTACACATTCACTTCCGACACTTCTCTTAGTACTGTGCTCACTCAGAAGGACGAGTTGAACAACGAATGACCTGTCTCCTTCATGAGTGCGAGCCTGCAAGGACCAAAGATCAACTACCCCGCCATGGAAAATCAAGCTTATGAGATATAGGCGGTGAAGCACTTCAGACGCTACCTGTTGAGAAATCATTGTGTTACCTTTTTCCCACACCTAATAGTTAGATCACTTCTTGTTCAGTAAGAGCTGGGGAGATAAGGGTGAACTAGATGATTAGATTACAATAATATGATCTTGACAGCAAACCAGTTTACACCATCAAGGTTCATGGTCTTTACAAGTTAGCAGCAGAAGCAGTCAACGCGTCAGAGGAAGAATAAGAGCTCGTAGGCTGGGAGCAAGAAATCGAAATGTACAATGTTCAACGAGCCTCTCCCAATTTAGATGGAAGCTCTTGGTACGCAAATGTGCGCCAGTACCTTGAGCATGGCATCGTGTCCTCTCAGTTTTCCATGTGGTAGAAGAGGGCACTCTGACTCAAGGAATTATCATATCAGCTGGTGCATGGGGTTCTATATAGAAAGCACCACAAAGGGATATTGCTCAGGTGCCTGGAGGCATAGGATCCAGACAAGGTTATACGTAATCTCCATGATGGACTAGCTGGGGGACACTTCACAAGAAACACCACAACGCACAAGGTCATGTAGGTCAGTTTCTACTGGCCTACATTATTCAAGGATGCCCATGCCTATGCCCGTAAGTGTTTGGTCTATCAAAGCTGCGCCAATAGAAATCGGAAGTCAGCAGTCCCGTTGTAGTGGAAGAACCATTGCAACAGTGGGGCTTGGATATCATTAGGGAAATTTCCCCTCATTCATTGAAGCAACACCGCTATATTTTGATTGCTATAGATTATTTCACGCAGTGGACAAAGGTAGTTCTGCTAAAACAAGTGAATGATTAGGAAGTCATCATCTTTCTGTAGCAGAATATCATTTCCAGGTTCGGTGTTTCTACGTCATTTTTTTTTTTACAATGCAACATACGTTTCTACATTAAATCGTTATGATTTTGCATTGGAAAATGGTATTGTCTTGAAGCGTTCTGCTAACTATTATCCACAGGGGAATGGCCTTGCCGAATCCACTAATAAGAACCTCATTCATATCATCAAAAATACCATATTCTATGAGAAGAGAAACTAGCACTATGGGCTGACCGAGTCACACCTAAACCTTCTCTGAATACCTCCCCTTACTTCCTGGTGTATGAAAAGGAATCCATCCTCCTGTCGAACATGTACTTGCCTGCTCACCAATTGTCCCAAGAATCCCAGGGCAAGCCATCTCTCTTAGTTCAACATAGGGTGGACACTTTGCACCACCTACAAGAAGAAATGCTGAAAGAAAAAGAAAAAAATTCACTCGATCAGAATCGTATCAAGAGATGGTTTGATAGAAAGTCTGCAGGGAATACTAGCTTCAATGTGGGTGACTTAGTCTTGAAGTGGGACAAAGCCCATGAAGATAAGCCAAGCACACTAAGTTTGAATCCCTGTGGATTGGTCCTTATACAGTCCATGAAAAACTTGGCCAATACGTGTATTGTCTTCAATCACTTGATGAGAATGACTTTCTTCCTGTTAATGACTAAGACTTAAAATATTATTTTCAATGAAAATATGGGACTGTGCCCCACAATATGTACATAGTATTTTTTTGTTTGATGTTATCTCTTCTTTGGTTTTTTGTTTTTTTTCTCATGTAAATAAGTGTTGTTCCTTACTGCGTGTGGCTTCCAAGTGTGTGTGGGGCTGAAGTTCAAAGAGTCGTGTGATGCTGCAGCCCTTGGTCAGTCCCGCGTTTATCTTCCTTGTATTTGTTGTGCTTTTTGGTAGATGAAGTTCTGAAGGAAAATACGATCCATCCGTAAGGAGAGTTTTAATCCAACTGTGAACCTGTGTCTAGTTTGGGAACCTCATGCCTATACTCAGTGTTCTGCTTTGGTGTTTTCAAGCTTATGAAACTAGTAGAAATGGAGAAGGGGAAATCTAAACGAGCAAACCTAAATCAGAGGTCTTTATATGATTCTATGAATGAACAACCTCTCCTACTCTCAATAAGTTAGGATTCCTATTCTGCCCCAAAATAAATAAGTGTTGATGCACAATTCTCTTTAAATAAATAAATTAAGGTGAAAAAAGAGAAAAGCTTCCTGCACAAAGAGGTGAAGCAGGCAAGTCCACCAAGGTATTTTCCAGGCTCACTTGCAATGGAGAAATGCTTGCGTTCCTGCATGACTCTGCCGAGGTACTGTCTAGGATTGCTAGCAATGGAGCAACACTAAAGATGAAAACTGGACTTTGAAAATCATACGCTCGCGAGCTAAACTACCCTTCCCAATTCGAAACACTATGATCTGGCTGAATCTTGTGCTGTGTTCAACTGAGAAGGTACAAAGGAGACCATGTCTTTCCATGGGGTAAATGGGGAAGCTAAAGTAACTTGCACGATAAATCAATCCTCCCTGAAGGACCAAGGCCTTGCACTAAAAAATGAACCAAGAAAAAGAAGCTGGAATTCAACCAATGTGTCACCAAGACTTGTAGCGGCTGCAACAACCTCCAAAATTTTGGCTTGCACTCAAATTTAAGAGAATTCCTTGGTATTTTGATCCAGGTGGCTCTAGAGACACACAGGACAAAGAGGGCTTATGAACGATTGAAAATGAAAATGCTCAGAATAATTTCAACCTAGGACCAGAGTGTAGATCTCGTCACCTTGATCACAAAGGTGTGAACGGTTTGTCAAACCGAGCTCGTATGCGAAAGATATGGCTCTTCAAAGTTTGACATGACATGGGAAAAGAGGGGCCCAAAGTGTGCCACATGGCATCCCAATAAGCACGTGGGACCCACATGGTAGCTCATCAAGCATTGACACTTGTCGTTCTTTCATTAACTCCTTATTCCTGCAAAAAGACAAAAGAAACATTTTAAATACCAAATAAAAACAAAAAAATCATTAAAATATGGTTCGTATAACCATATATTAAATCATATAAAAACAAAACTAAAACATTTAATAACCAAATTCATCTATATATTAACCAAAAAAAACAAAAGTTAATATATATTAAAAAAATGGTTATTGAAGTTTCAACGAATTGTTAAAAAAAAAGAAATGAGATATGGTCGTGAATTTTAAACATGAATATGGTTATAAAGTGATGGTTATTAATACACCCCAACACATATATATTAGGCAGCTGCTGTATTAATGGGAGGCCAGTGGGTATCAAGCCCGCGCCAGCCATGTGGGCTGGCTCACCACCGTGTAGCGGCCCCATGTATCACACAAAACCTTTATACACGCAACCATCCATGAATATGGCATATCATACAACAAATCATGCGCTAAGTTTGTTAAGTGCGGGAGGCATGGGGTGGGCTGCCCAATGTGGACACGACCTCCGTTTAAAAATAGTTTGTCTAAAAATAAAACCCAAAACATATGCGGGTTTGGTTTTGAAACAACAATGTGTTAAAATGAGAGGGGCAGGGTTTGACCACCTGACCCCTCAACTATTTACCAAATTTACCAATGCACCACAACTACCTCATTGTTAAATTCGTCAGAGGTATTTTATATAAACCTCATTTGCACAATACATGGGACAGATGGAGGAACCAAGAGTAGGCACAAATTTTGAGACAGAGGAGGCATAATCTTGGCATGCAGTTTGAGACAACATTTTGCAGGAGGGGTGAAATTTCACCTTGTCAGATTTTGACAAATTTTATATGGTTTCAACACTTCTCGACACCACAAACGCAATGGCGTTGTCCGTTTCTCCATCAGATTTCTGCATTTTTGAGTCATTTTTCAGTATACAGGTGGAACCATGATCGCTGCAAAAACAAGGAGCAGAATCATGATCCTTGCAATTTTCCCGAGAAGGTAATTTTTCTCCATGTTAGAATATAGTCAAGTTTACAGTCATTTTTCATGGTTTTGCCACAGGGATCACAATGGAGAATGCAAATTCACCTTTTGAATTGTAGATTTCCAGTCCACCCATGGAGTAGAATCTTTGAGGAATCTAAAAGATTCGTTGAGCCCCAGATTCTCAACTTCTCATAATTCAAAAATTGGGCAGTATATTTTGCACTATTCGACACCACAAATCTAATGGTGCATTCAGATTTGTCATTTTCTCATTCTATTCTTCAACCACTTTTCTAAGTGGAATGCAAGTGTCAGCATTCATGTGTGAGCAACTATTTCGATGTGATTGATGCCATGAGATCGATGGTCCGAGAAGCTTCAACAGTTTGACATCCGCTTCTTCAAATGGCCCTTGGTTGTGAGGTATATACTGTGTTCATGTACTTCTTCTTTATGCGTTGTGCTGCACAGGTACTTGCTTGATGTTTGATGTGGGATCCAGTTTCTTACTCATTTTCATGATTCATGCTTGATGTGATGCGGAATCATCTATGTGATGTACTTGTTGTCATGATTGTCATGTTATGTTTGGAGATCCCTTTGTTGTATGTTGATGGGATACTCAGGTTGTCATCATGCATGTTTGCATTGAGATCCCTTTTATGCCATGTTGGCGAGATGCTCATCATGCATGAGTTTTTGTGTTCTACTGATAGGAGTCTTTTGACTAAGAGTTCCTGTAGTGGAACATCTCGTGGCACCACTCCTGCGTGAGGGTATTTTCCTAGTATGATATTGACATCAATTCTTATGTACATCATTACTATTGACGAACTCCAGTTATCAAGGCTTATGTTTTCATGTGTTGATGATTGTCTTGTTCCTCTTCTTTACAACATACAAATTTATTCATTAATGTTCTTTTAAAGATGCAATTTAACACATCAAGAAAGTAAAAGGTCCTGGAAGGGTCCTTTGTTACACCTAGACCTAGATCAAATGGTATCAGAGCGGTCTTTGTGTTGATGTGAATTGCAAGCATGAACAATGGAATGTGCAGCAACAAAGGATGAAAAAGCGATGTATGATACCATGCTCAAAATTTCCAAAAGAGTGGAAATCATGTATGAAAGTCTACAGAAAGAGACGGAAGAAAAGGAGCGATTGCAGCTTTAGTTGCAAGCCACAGAAGAGGTCCTAGAAGAACTAAAGCAAACAACCAAAGTCTTCAAACAGATAACGTTGAATTGAAGATGCATCTACATGAAGAGAAAGAGGAGAAACATAGTTTTGTATGATCGCTGCAAGTAAAGGACAAGGCCTTGGAAAAACTGCAGCGTGACCCATGTGAGGTAAAAATTAGTTCTCCAAATTCATGTATGTGTCCTGATGATGATTTCGCTGTTTTAGAAAATCATACCACAGGAATTGGCTCCAAATAGTTGAAGAGAATGGGGTATGAAGGAAAAGGCTTGGGAATTAATGGCCAAGGCATTGTCAACCCCATCAAAGTAGAGGAATTACCCCATCAGGTAGGACTTGGGTATGTTAGAAAGGAAGTTGGGAAATGCGCTGAGACAACAAGCGAACCACCAATAACAGATGATGAACAACCCTCATTAGTTCTTTCCAAATTGACAAAGGAGGTAAAATACGTTTATTTCCTTTCAGTTTCATCTTCACATAGTATGCTTTCTATTGGAGATTTGGAGATCCCAATTATAGGGACAAACACGAGGCTCCTTACAAGGACGAGGCATGAGAAGGAAGAGAAACTTGGTGTTAATAACCAAGGCATAACTCAACCATTGGAGGTTGTGCAAAGACCTCAATTTGCAGGCTCGAGATACACTAAAGGAGAATGCTCTAAGGTGTCAGATTCTTCCGAGACATCGTCAAAATCATCGAGGAAAGAGAATGATGGGAACACATCCCCATCATCCCATGGCAGTTTCCATTGTAGGGAAAGAGTTGAGGCAAGCTCTCATTGCCATACTAACACCAAAGAAAGCAAGGGAAGGTATAACCAATTTCAACATTCAAATGCTCATTTCGATTATAATCATGTTTTTAATGATGAACGTAAAACATGGAATCGAAAAACATGTACCTTTTGTGGATTACATAACCATACATTTTCTAAGTGTTGGAAAATAATGACAACACACAAAAGGATTAGGCGTG
Organism: Pinus taeda; assembly: GCA_000404065.3. Taxonomy (NCBI): domain Eukaryota; kingdom Viridiplantae; phylum Streptophyta; class Pinopsida; order Pinales; family Pinaceae; genus Pinus; species Pinus taeda. The sequence goes on along the minus strand of APFE030174201.1, from coordinate 41,121 downwards.
AAAGAGCCTCTCAACAGGAGAAAAAGAAATATTTAAACAGATCTCGAGGAAGAAGACCTATTGCAGTCATTGCGATAGAAGTGGCCATCAAAGAGCCACTTGTTGGAGGCTCCATTCAGAGCAGCACCTTAAAGGCAAAGCGTCAGTGCATGAACCAGGCGAAGCAGTCGTTCGACAATCGAATGCGCCACAAGGAGATGACCCATTCACCTTGATAAATGAAAAATGGTTTCTAGACATGTTGTTGTTTCATGGTCGTACTTTTGTAAATCATTTGTTGTGTTTTAAAATGTAAAAGTGATAATGTCTTTTCCATCACTTATTCGAAAACAATGATGTCTGGTCTTATTTTGAGTTGCATTTTACACTCTGAAAGCGATGTTGTGTTTCCATCACTTGTCGAAATAATAGTGTTTGGCCTTATCTTTATAAATCATGTGTCGCAGCGATGATGTGTTTTCCATCACTTGTTGAAGCAACAATGATATGTTGGCATTTTTTTCGTAGTAGGGATATTATGTCCTTCTTGATGTGAACTTGACCACCGAGTATGTGTTATAAACTCGTGGCAAGTGTGGGATGCTTTGGTCATTAGTTGGTCATGTCAATCAAGCATGTAATTTGCAAAAAAATGTACTACAGGTTGTAGAGGTGGAAGGTGTCGGCTTGTCGCTTAAGGCTCTGAAGAACAAAAGTGAATAAGATGGAAGCGAGACCTTTTCAAGACACTTGTGATGCAGACAAGGTACAGAGAAGTTGCAGATTATTTTTCATGCTTTTGGAGGACCAAAAGCTCCTCAGTGGAGAGGATTGATCCAGGTGGATCTAGAGACACACAAGACAAAAAGGGCTTATGAACGCTCTAAAAACAAAGTGCTCAGAATGATTTCAACCTAGGACTAGAGCATAGATCTCGTCGTCCTGATCGCGGAGGTGCGAACGGTTCGTCAAACTGAGCTTGTATGTGAAAGATAAAGCTCTTCAAAGTTTGACATGACATGAGAAAAGAGGAGCCCATAGTGTGCCACGTGGCATCCCAATAAGCACGTGGGACCCACATGGCAGCTCATCAAGCATTGACACTTGGCGTTCTTTCATTAACTCCTTATTCCTGCAAAAAGACAAAAGAAACATTTTAAATACCAAATAAAAACAAAAAAAATCATTAAAATATGGTTATTATAAACATATATTAAATCATATAAAAACAAAACTAAAATATTTAATAACCAAATTCATTTATATATTAACAAAAAACAAAAGTTAATATATAGTAAAAAAATGGTTATTGAAGTTTCAACGAATTGTTAAAAAAAAAAAGAAACGAGATGTGGCCGTGAATTTTAAACATGAATATGGTTATAAAGTGATGGTTATTAATACACCCCAACACATATATATTAGGTAGCTGTTGTATTAATGGGAGGCCGATGGGTATCGAGCCCGTGCCAACCATGTGGGCTGGCTCACCACCGTGCGGCGGCCCTATGTATCACACAAAACCTTTATACATGCAACCGTCAATGAATACGGCGTACCATACAACAAATCATGCGCTAAGTTTGTTAAGTGCGGGAGGCATGGGGTGGGCCGCCCAATGCAGACACGACCTCCGTTTAAAAATAGTTCATTTAAAAATAAAACCCAAAACATATGCGGGTTTGGTTTTGAAACAATAATTTGTTAAAATGAGAGGGGCAGGGCTTGACCACCTGTCCCCTCCTCAACTATTTACCAAATTTGCCAATGCACCACAACTACCTCATTGTTAAATTTGCCGGAGGTATTTTATATAAACCTCATTTGCACAGTGCATGGGACAGGTGGAGGAACCAGGAGTGGGAACGAATTTTGAGACAGAGGACGCAGAATCTTGGCATGCAGTTTGAGGCAGCATTTTGCAGGAGGGGTGAAATTTCACTTTGTTAGATTTTGACAAATTTTATATGGTTTCAACACTTCTCGACGCCACGAATGCAATGGTGCTCTCTGTTTCTCCATCAAAGTTCTGCATTTTTCAGTCTTTTTTTAGTATGCAGGTTGAACCATGATTGCTGTAGAAACAAGGAGCAAAACCATGATCCTTGCAATTTTCCCGAGGAGGTAATTTTTCTCTGTGTCAGAATATAGTCAAGTTTACAATTGTTTTTCATGGTTTTCTGCAGGGATCGCAATGGCAAAGGTAGATTCACCTTTTGAATTGCAGATTTCCAGTCCACCCATGGAGTAGAATCTTCGAGGAATCTAGGGGGAATCTAAAAGATTCCTTGAGCCCTAGATTCTCAACTTCTCAGAATTAAAAAATTGGGCAGTATATTTTGCACTATTCGATGCCATAACTCTGATGGCACATTCATATTTCTCATTTTCTCATTCTATTCTTCAGCCACTTTTCTAAGTGGAATGCAGGTGTCAGCATTCATGTGCGAGCAACCACTTCCATGCGATTGATGCCATGAGATCGATGGTCTGAGCAGCTTCAGCAATTTGACATCCGCTTCTTCAGATGGCCCTTGGTTGTGAGGTATATGTTGTGTTCATGTACTTCTTCTTTATGCATGGTGCTGCACAGGTCCTTGCTTGATGTTTGATGTGGGATCTTGTTTCTTACTCGTTTTCATGATTCCTGCTTGATGTGATGCGGAATCATCTATGTGATGTACTTGTTTTCATGGTTGTCATGTTATGTTTGGAGATCCCTTTTTTGTATGTTGATGGGACACTTAGGTTTTTGTCATGCATGTTTGCATTGAGATCCCTTTTATGCCATGTTGGTGGGATGCTCATCATGCATGAGTTTTTTGTCATACTGATAGGAGTCTTTTGATTGAGAGTTCCTATAGTGGAACATCTCGTGGCACCACTCCTGCATGAGGGCATTTTTCGAGTATGATAAAGACATCACCTCTTATGTACATCATTACTATTGAAAACACTTAATGCAGCAGCCTACACCACCTTGACACTGGGGCTCGGAGACGTAGTCCCTCCTGGATGAACTCCATTATCAACGCTTATGTTTTCATGTGTTGATGATTGTCTTGTTCCTCTTCTTTACAACATACAAATGTATTCATTAATGTTCTTTTAAAGATGCAGTTTAACACATCACGAAAGTAAAAGGTCTTGGAAGGGTCCTTCGTTACACCCAGACCTGGATCATATTTCCTTTAATTGTTGCAAAAACTTGAGCTCATTTCATGAGCTTTCTTACAGTCATTTCACCCCTTTTTCTTGTTTTATCAACTGTCGTCTATTGGCATGTTTGATTGTTTTACCATGCTTGCAGACCTTTTCTGGCGGTTTCATACACAAAGTTTTAAGCACTATCATACAAGTGTCATCACAGTCGTCCTAAAGTCTATCTCAAGTGTCGCACTTGTCACTTTCTATTCTAGGACAGTCAGACAAAGGGTAATGCTTTGTATTTTTTTCTAGAGGTAAATGTTGTAGTGCCCTTGAAGTATGCTAAGTGTGTTATCATGATTTCAAGTTCTTCACAAGTTCACCTTCTCCCACACTTAGCCATTTCTCCGAAAATCATCTCGACTAGGAAACTCTGTTTCACCAGACCCCGACTAAACTACGCATTGCATAGTCTCAGCCCTCGGTGATGCAACCTTGCTTCCTGGAACCATGCAGTACGAAGTTAGTCACCTAGGGTAGTTGCACTGCATAATTCCAGAGCTGAGAAACCTACCTACATCTCCAGAATTGTGTAGTAACTCCTCCCAGCCTCACCTAGACTATGCATTTCACAAGATCAGTCCTCAAACTTCACCGCTTGCCCGTTGGAACCCCATAATGCATAGCGAACCCAACCTACCTTGCCTCCTAGAACCACACAAAAGTTTCCTCTAGTCTTTTTACTCAACGAGAGCTCACCGACCTTGTGAACTGCGCAAATATGTCTTTCAGGTCCCTCTGCTACCCAATCCTGCCTTGCCCCTGAAAACTACCTAGACCTGCCTCCTAGGGTCCCATTCTACATCAACCACTCACTGTCTCAACTGCGCAATCCTATCTCCCAGTGGCCCCTGCACATCCTCCCCCAGTGAGGATTGTGCTAAGAAGTTCCTCAGTGAAGCTTGAGCTACGCTCTACACAGTCTCAGTGACCAACCTCTCTCCATGTCACCTAGAGCTGCACAATGCATAGTGACTGAGCCCTCTTTCCCAACCTGTCAACTTTCTCAGGCCTAGTCCATGAATAACAATTTATCATCTTAGACTAGGGATTTTTTCGATTGATGTCGTCTCGTCATGAGTGAATTTCAGGAACAGTTACACTGTTAGATCATGGCGATACGATAAAGAAGCAAAAGAAGGAGAGAACGTTCTAGAAGACTCACTTGCATCTGGACAGGAAAAAGAGCTTATCAAGAACAAACAAAGGGAACACATGCATGCAACCCCTCTCAAGACCAAAGATCATCGAAGACCTCGTATCATCAAACTATGCAGAGGAGAAGAGAAAGAACATCCAAGAACACATCCATCACTCAAAAACAACAACAACTTGACATTTCCACCTTAGCAAGCCGGTCTATGTTAGGAGTGTCATGTCAAGTCGTGTCATAAGTTGTTAAAGGCCCCATCACTATTATGAGCCATGTATATTGTAAATCAAATGTAATGTAAAGTGGAAGTCCAATGGACACAGATGAATATGAAGAGTCATGTCAGTTGAAAAGTCATAGGAAGTTGAATAGTCATGAGGGAAGTCATAGAGTCACAAGGGTCAAGCATCACCCCTTGGTTATATATACCCCCCCTTTGTATGAGCAAAGGACTTTTCACCTTGGCTCCTCCTGCAAAGCATAGAGAGTTTCATTCAGTTCTTTGAGGAGCAAGGAGTGGCTCCAATGTCCCACTGCTGGGGCTAGTGATGTATGATGTAAATATGTGTCTTGGAACTTTTGGTTAATACAAAGGCTTCTTGATATCAACACGTTTCCATGAATGACTTATGGATGTTTGTAAGACTATTCTATGAGCATTTGTATTTCATGTTTGCTTTCACACGTACTAAGATAGTTGAACTATTTCGTTTGTTTTAGTGCTTATCTTGTTGGGAATGTGCTGTAATGGTTGCTACTATTGTCTCATCCTTTTGGACTATTTTGTAGGATACTAGATAAATATTTCCTTACTCATCTATTATAAGGGCCGTCACATCTATTGTGGACTACTCCGTTGGATGGTAATCAAATCTTTCCTTGTTCTTTGGTTGTAATGACTATCACATCCACTGCGGACTATTTCACTGGATGTTGGACAAGCCTTCCTTGTTCACGTGTGTCTCTTCCTTGGTGGCACTATTACCTCTCACTTAGAGGCTCACTTTTCTCCCCCCTTTTGTAGTAAGAGAACCTAAACACAGCTACGTTGCATACTCACCTTGCTTTTTAAAGATACCATTGCAACACTCTCATGTGCTAACAACTAGAGCCGAGGAAAATATCTAAGTATTTGGAAATAGGGCCATTATACCAGATGGGGCTGCTACACCAAAGTGTGAGGTCTAATTGGGACGTCATATTAGGGATATCACCTAGATGTTAGCAAATCCAACACCATCAGTAGAAGTATTTTTGAATAATTACATGAAAGAGAAACAATTTGAATCAATAGTGGAAAAAGGAAAAAGAAAAAAGAAAAATAATTCGAGGTAGTGATTACAACCCTCATGAGAAAATGTCTCATGCTTGCTGGGTGAGGAGTCAATCTAAACCTAAAAAGCAATATCTTATCACTTGTCATCACACACATTTTTTAACTTGTGATTGCCCATGGTCTATTCGTGGCAACATTTGGAAGCATGCCATAAAGGTGGGTTGGTTGTGTTCCTGTTCAATGGATTCAAACCAATTAAATCATCAAATCACAATTGATTCATACAATGGCCCTCCTAAGATAAATATAGAGGCAATATCAGATCTTAGTGAAGACGCAAACATATTCACAATGTTGATGTAAATGTTGAAGGACTTGAGTTGGAAAGAGAGGAGTTATTTGGCTACATAGACCTTCTTCGAAGCATTCCTCCTGCTACTTCGATCAAGATTGAACAATTAATTGCATGGTTAAAAAAAATGTTGGATGATGCCAACAATATTCATATTATGGATTATGAATTCATGTGTGGGTTGGGAGCTTTTGAGTCATCTTTGAAGAGGAAGAAGATTTTTCTAAGCCCCAAAAAGAGAAGATAAACAAGCAAACAAAATGCATGATTGGAAATTGACTTGAATATCGCTGCAGATGAAGATGAATGGTTTGAGTTTGAACAACTCAACAAGAGAGGTTGCCCTCACTCCAATAATGCATGGTTTTCTATGTTTGTTGTGATATATTTGTTTTCAATTTGATTTTAATATTTATTAGTGTATTACATGTATTATTGTTTTTTTGAATATGTTCATGTATGTCTGATAGGTGGCAAGGTTATGTTTAGTGATTTGGGAAATTTGTTCCAATTGTCAATTAAGGTCAGTAAATAACTCCATGCAATTACACTCAGCCTTTCAATACATCGATTATTTTGTATGTTTCGGAAAATAAATTTCATGGGGTTGTTCCATACTTGCATTATTCTTGCATACATTAGTGTCTAATCATGAATCTGATATCTAAATTGGAAGAAAAGCAACAGAAATGTAACAAAATTTGCAGTGGAAAAATGCAACGAAATTGTAATAAAACATGTAAAACATAATTTTACCAGCTTTTGATAATTGTTCAACACTAATGGTGATACATTATTGGAGAATACTATATATTACAACATCACAGATTATGCATTTGCTGACTATGATTTTCCGCACCAATGGCAATGAAGGACAACAACGGTGAGGTAGTGAATGTCAGCAAGAACTCAACAATCACTTTGAATTTGAGGATGAAGGTAGAAGTTCATGAATATTGTTGATAATATAATCAATATGTCCTACTTCACTAGGATGGAGATACCTAGTTGTTTCCATAATTTCATTCTAGCATTCATTTTTTTTTTTTTTTAGGGTATAGGACTTCTTATATATCCTTGTTGGCAGCCAAATCAATGGATAGTGAAATCTAAGACCGATCCAGTTATTCCCACACTGTTCCATGCAAATAATATAGTTAAAAACCCTTGTTAAGGCTATCTTTAAGTTTAGGTGGTTAAATGGATCTTTATTTCAGGTTTGTTTTCCTGAGGCATCCCACCTTGCTTTACATCATTCTTGTGCGAAAACCTCCAATATCTGAATTTGGTCTGTGTAATATGTAATGGTTTTCTGCCTATTCCTGGAGATAATCTCTACTTCCTCTGACAAACTGGACAACATCCCTTGCATAATGTTTGAGATTCCATATTTTGTTAATAGACAATAAAAATATGTGTTGGTAAAATTCATAAATCAAGTCTTTATCCAGATTCATACAGGCCCTGTATGCTTTTATGAAACCATTTGGGTATTCAACTTGGAAAGGATTATTGTTGATAATGGCATTATTTTTAAACATCAGAAATGTTTATGCCAAATACAAGTTATAATTGGTTGAAGAAGCCCTGCAACTACGTACACCATGCATTAATTGTCTAAGTTGTTACTTCTCATTCTCCATCTTGGTCACCTTCCTTTATAGCTCAACCCCTGCATTTTTATGTTTTCCTTCAACTTTGTTGATATATTCTTCCCATATCTTGCAAAGGTCATGAATTATTTTTTCATGCAAATGGAAAGGTATTATTTTTCCCTTATAAGAGGGTATACACATGGATAATTTATTCTTTGGTTCCTCATCCTCTGCTTGCACAACAATGTCTTTGTTCATTTTGATATCTATTTCCTGATCCTCTGTTTGTACAACAATGTCTTTGGTTAGTTTGATGTCTAGTTCCCGATCTTCTAAATGCATAGCAACATATTTGGTCAATTTCATCTTTGGTTCTCGTTCCTCTGTTTGCACAACTGTGCCTTTGGTAAATTTCATCTCTAGTTCCGGATCCTTTGTTTTTACTACAATGTATTTGGTCAATTTCTTCTCTTGTTTTTGTTCATTTATTTGCACAGTTGTGCCTTTGGTCAATTTCATTTATGGTTCGTGATCTTGTTTTTGCACAATAATGTCATCGATCTGTTTTTTTCCAAGGGGTATATTTTCTTGGACCCTTGGAGAAAGGATATCTCTAACACCAATGTGTAGGGAGTCTACAACTTGGGCCAAGAATATTTAATCTTTCAAAACCTTCTGAGCACATCTGTTAGGGTTTTAAATGATCTAGGTGGATGGTGGTGGCCACCCACCTATCCCACTTGGACTACCACAACTGTCCCTTTCAGTTTTTCAGTTTCCATAATTGTAGCACAATTTACTATTTTTAGCAGTTTTTTCAGGTTCTGAACTTCTGGAGTCGTTTTGAGGCCCTAAACGACGTTTTTTGGGAAATTTGGGAGCAACATGGGGCCATGGCACAATTCTGACTTCCCAAAGTTGTAGTGCTCGGATAGATTTTTCTAACGAGCTATTGTACGCATCAAACAGAGATCGTATGCCAAAGTTACGACCCTGGGAAATTGATGTACCAATTTACCCAAATGGGGCCCATAATTTGGCGTTTCATCTTCTAGGGTTAGGTTTTGGGATGTTAAGGGTTTTCCATTGTTTCTCAATAATAAATAGGCCTTCGAGCCTCATTGTAACACAGTTCAGAGGCATGTAGCCGCCACATCTCTTCTCAGAGATAAGCTACCATCGCCCTAGCTGGTTTATTTCTAGTTCTGTTTGTAAGCATATTTCAGTATTTTACATTAATGAAATGAAGTATTATTTCCGCTGCATCTCTGTGTTTATGGTTATCTCTATAATTTATTGCGTTCATGTTTAAATCAGGATCAGTGGTATCAGAGCGGTCTGCTTTTTCTCTGTTGTTCTTTGCATGTCCCTAGCGAGGTCGGGATATAAGGAGTTAGGGCTTGAACTGGTCAAATCTTTGCAAGACCAGTCTCACAAATCCCAACAGCCTTCCATGGCGGATGAAAATAAAGATGAGGGGGTAAGAGATCCTATCAAAATCTTGCTTTAAGAAGCCCTCGAGCGACAAAGGAATGCGATGATGGACAACTTTGTGCAGATCCTTCAACGGCTACCCAGAGGCAACGTATCGACTTCCAACAGCTACTCTGGAAATGCCACACCGTTTAAGGTACAAGTTAATTTTGCAATTCCCATATTCGAGGGTTAAATAGACGTAGATGCCGTAGATAAATGGTTAAATCTGCTAGATGGGTATTTCTCTGTTCATGAATTTTCTAGTCGAGAAAAGATTATTTTCGCTCTTCTCAAAGCAGCCCCCCATGTCAAGGATTGGTGGGAAACCTAATGTGAGCAGAAGAATGGAAGTACGGGCTCACTATTTTCAGTTTCATCCACTTGGGATTCATTCCGGGATGTTATCAAGGAGCAATACCACCCTGTCAGAAGCTAGGAGGACAAATACATCAAATGGACCACACTGCGGCAGGGAAGGGACCAACATGTGCCAGAGTTCACAAACATTTTCATACCCTTCGCACAAAATTAGGTATCAAGGATTTTTCACTGCATTTGGTACTCAAATACTGCGACTTCCTGCACAGATACATCTAGGAAGAGATGGAGTTCCTGAACATCTGCTCGCTCGACACAGCGTACCGATACATTGTCAAAATCGAGCAAAAGTTCAAACAGAAGAAGCGAGACTTTGGATCTGCAAATCCGAAGACCAAAGGACAAAGGCAGGGCGGGGTGGCCTAAGACAAACCTTCGAAGCCACAAGAAAAGAACAACACCACGAAGTCAAAGAAGGACACAGGAAAGTGGTGTGAGTTCCATAAGAGTCCCACTCATAACACAAGTGAGTGTCGGACCAAGCAGTGGCTAGTGGCCAAGTTGAAGGCTTCAAAATTAGGTGCATGTTCTGACCCTGAGTCAGAACCCGACAAGGGGAGTGGCAAAGGAAAGCAGATCATTGATGCAGAGCCCAGCGTCACTGTTGCCACCGCCAAGATCTAGAAGAATGAGCTCGAAGACCCAGAGGAGGGGGAGCATTTTTTTCACTCAAAGATGTGGGTGAAGGGTTCGCCGCTGCAATTCATTGTCGATAGTGGCAGCCAAAAGAACTTCATTTCAGCAGAGGTCGTGAAGCGGTTGGGCCTATCGACTACACGACATCCGCAACTGTACAGTATCAGGTGGCTTCATAAAAGACGAGATCTCAAAGCTCGTCAGCAGCGCCGCCTTCCCTACAGCATCAAGCACTTCACATATTAGGTATTGTGTGATGTTACACCTCTGGATGTTTGTGATGTGCTATTAGGCCAGCCATACTTGTGGAGACAACACGCTGTGTATGAGTCAAGGCCTCGTGTTGTCATTATTTCTTTGAATAATTCATTATACAGGATACCGGAGGTAGCCCCACCTACCACCACCTATTTGATCACTACTAAGAAAGGCAACAAGCTCATCTCCCAGACTAGGAAATTCATTTTTTGTTTGATTCACTCCCAAAGTAAGGGGAAGATTGTTGCTATATCCATGACCCCCACGAAGGGTTCCTCCACGTAGCAGCTGCAGCAAAGGGATACGATCATGACAAAACACAGGAACAACTTCTCCTCACCCACAAGGGTACCACACAAGTTTCAAGTGGGCGACAATGTTTGGTTGCATCTATAGAAAGAACGTCTAACAAGAGCCCATCAGAAGCTCAGACCACTCCGACATGGTCCTTACAACATTACCAAGGGTGTGGGAAATAATGCTTTGGAGCACAAAATTCCTCCATTCCTTCGCTTGCATCGAGTGTTCAATGTGGATCATCGTCGACCAAGCTTCCCACCATTTCTGGACACATCAGAGATTGCAGAACAGCTCACCAGAGACCCAGCTCAGCAGAAGCTTCCTCATCTTAGGGAGGAGCTCAACGCAATGGGGGACCATTGCTTCCTAAGGGGGGAGGAACGATTCAGGTGGATGGTGGTGGCCACCCACCTATCCCACTTGGACCCCCACAACTGTCCCTTTTAGTTTTTCAGTTTCCGTAATTGTAGTACAATTTACTATTTTTAGCAGTTTTTTTTTTTTTTTTTTTTTTTTTTTTTTTTTTTTTTTTTTTTTTTTTTTTTTTTTTTT
>APFE030174201.1:0-29820 GCA_000404065.3 Pinus taeda | reverse complement strand
TTTTCGGGGCATGAACTTCCGGAGCCGTTTTGAGGCCCTAAACGATGTTTTTTGGGAAATTTGGGAGCAACATGGCTCCATGGAATGATGTTGCTCTTCCCAAAGTTGTAGTTCTCGGATAGATATTTCTAACGAGTGATTGTACGTGTCAAACGGAGATCGTATGCCAGAGTTACGACCCAGGGAAATTGATGTACCAATTTACCCAAACGGGGCCCACAAGTTTGCGTTTCATCTTCTAGGGTTAGGTTTTGGGATGTTAAGGGTTTTCCATTGTTTCTCAACAATAAATAGGCCTTCGAGCCTCATTGTAACACAGTTCAGAGGCATGTAGCCACCACATCTCTTCTCAGAGATAAGCTACCATTGCCCTAGCTGGTTTATTTCCAATTCTGTTTGTAAGCATATTTCAGTATTTTACATTAATGAAATGAAGTATTATTTCCGCTGTATCTCTGTGTTTGTGGTTATCTCTATAATTTGTTGCGTTCCTGTTTAAATCTAGATCATTAAATGTGTTTTGAAGTTATCTATTTTTCATCTAGAGAGCCCTATTCTTCCTTAACAACGAAATAAACAAAGAAATACATGAAGGGGTACTTACTATTTTAATATGCTTCTTTTCCAGTTCTGCTTGGTCCTCCTCATCATCCCCATACAAAATTGAACTTGAGGAAAGGCCTTCTGATCCGTACCATTCAACTACTCCTTGTATGTGCTCATAGTTAGAATCAACAGAGGGAACCTTCTCAACTCGTTATTTTGTGTCAACAAGGTGGCTGAATCCTTGTTCCATGAATCCTTGCTGCATGCATCCTTGCTCCACGACTCCTTCTTCCATCAATACATCATATAGATGCTCTTGTGTAGCATTAGGAGAAACCTCTTCCGGTGTTTCTTCTGTAACAGTAGGGAGGGTTTCAGGAAGTGCAGAAACACGACCTCGCTTTGTCCTATTCTGCTTGGATTTTGGCACCATTGTTGCGTGCTTCCTGTATCCTTTGAATCTTCTCGTGGTAGGTTTACTCCCCAATATTTCTAATTCTTCCTCATCATCTTGTTCATCTCCTTTCTGTGGGGAATTAGCAAAAAAATCCTTAGAAACCCTCGTAGTTTTAACACTGGGTGACTCATTTGCCATATGGAAAGGTTCTATGGGAATTTTTTCAGCTGGGAAGTTATGGGGTAGAGTTGCAGCTGCTAGGTCATCTTATGGTGGGGTAGTAGCATCAGCATGGAATGGCCTTCCAACTAGTTCATCGCTAATTCTCCCTTCCCTTTGTAGTGCACTAACCACCAAAATTTTAATGAGGCAATGGTGGGACAAGGTTTCCAATGGCTACTTTGATTTCTGTATCGATTGTGCCATATGATGTAGGGATTTTGCAAGAAAAAAGGCATGTTAACCAACCTTCCATGACGCAAGTGGTCTAACAAACATAGGTGATGGTGATAAAAAATGACATACCTCCCTTCGCACGTGATTTTTTTTGGACAAGGAATGTAATATCATTCCAGGGTTGTGTTAATTCCTTCCTCTCAAATCTTGTGTTTATCTTCTACAACTGTTCACCTGCCTCAAGCAATTGCCACAAAACATCAAGTTGGGGTTTTTGGGGCACATACCACTATTGTCCCGTCTAGGGTAACCCTGTCGCTTCTACAGTTGCTTCTTTTGTCACATGCACCATTGTCCTTGCTACCTCATATCTTCCCTCCCTTAAATGCATGGAAAATTATAGAGCCATGCCTTTTTCATACCCTTGCAATCTATGAATATACTCCATCCGTTTGTCCTATTTAAACAATGGTCTAATGTGTTGAAATTGAAATTCGTGTAGCAATTCTTTGACAGGTTCTCTCCAAACTCTTGGGCCTCCCATATTTAGTCAGAGTTCAAAGTGGCTATGGTTGTGTTTGGAAAGTGCAATAGTTTCAATGTAGGAGAACATCAAGCAATGGACGAGATGAGGGTATATTACTCCATAATTAATAATGTAATCATGTGGTGTCGTTTATTGCGGTGGGAATTTGAAATCAATTGTTCCTTATTGTTGTGATCACGGGAGATTCCCCTTGTGTGCAGTTAGGAGTTCCGCCACAACAATTACTGGAATGGGAGGGCGAGTTTCCGTAACTGATGCAATTGATTTCCAGCCCTGATTTGCAATCATAATAATTTAAAGTTTGTTCACATGCAAATTTGTGGGCCCATGCACCATTACAATCACTCCTTAAATTATTTGCCTTAAAAAGTATTTGTTATAGTTAATTAGTTATCCCTAAATGCATATTATAATTTTGCAAGACTATCAAGTTAACTTCATTGATTTGCAGGTTGTTCATATTATTTTCACTATTTTGCAGGCTTAGTTGTTGTTGTTTTCATGTATGTCAGAACGTGCTTCAATTCAATTCACCTGATATTATGGCCAAAGATGTTGATAATGGAAAAATTAGCAGCAATTGAATGGTTTGTTTGGTTACTTATACAATTTTTTCCCTTAAATGAGGTTGGATCTATCAATTGGAAAAATGCAAGATATAACAATTGCATTTTGCATATCACCATATTTAAAGGACAAATTAAATAATAATGATTGAGATATAAGCTATCTTGGTTGGCTTGTAACCAAGGGTATCTCACATAATTTGTTATGTTAGGGGCTTCTTTAATAATTCAAGCTCATTAGACTTGTATTAGAGACTTGTATAGATTTTGAATGTGCTAGTCCTGGATAATGAATGGATGAATGTTCCTAGAAGTTTTTTTGCATATTGCATCATTGAAACTCCATTTATTCTTGCCAACTAAATATAAATTACTAGACTAGCTATGAAGCTGCTCGTGGTGATATTGGGACTTTGTCTAAAGCTATTGTTGTGCTCTCTAGCTTTACCCTATTCACTATGCATGTTAGTTTGTGCAACAACTAGTTCAAAAACCCTAAGTTCCAAACCCTAGATGCAGACCCCTTGTGCACTGTGTAGGACAAAACCTTAAGTGAAAAACCCTAGGTGGAAACTCTTGCATTGTTAAAGATGTTAATGATGGGTAATGAAACTCTAAAATTGCTTGTTAAAGATGAAAATCCTAGGTGCATTGAAAAGTCATTTTTAAAGCAAGTCTTTGTATACACTAATGAAATACTAAGATGACCTAAGCAATGAATGCATGAATTAAGCCTAAATAAATATGATAAGTGCATGAATCCTAAGCATTCACTATGACCTTACCCTAATGGATGAACAACACATGTGGAGAAACCCTAACATGAAAGATGACCTAGCAAGACAATGTAATGAAGCATATATAAGAAGCACTAACATTCTGGAAGGCATGTTAATATGATGGAAAAACCCAAGCTACAAGTTCAAAACCCTAGATTCAAAATCCTAGGTGCATTATCTATGAGAAAACCTTATGTACAAAACCCTAGTTGCATTGTTTAAGAGAAAACCCTAAGGGAAAACCCTTGCATTGTTAAATATGATAACCTTGGGTAATGAAACCCTAACATTGCTTGTTGAAGATGAAAACCATAGGTTCACTGAAAATCCCTTGGTAAAGCAATCCCTAATATTCATTGATGAAGCCCTAAAATGACCTAAGCAATGAATGCACAAATGAAGCACTAAATGAATATGATAAGTGCATGAAATACTAAGTATTAAAGATGCCCTTACCATAATGGATGAAGAACACCTATGGTAAAGACAATGTTAATGGATTAAGAACACATAGCATGAAAGTTGTGCTAGTAAGACAATGTGAGAAAGCATGTATAAGAATCACTAACATTGTCCAAGGCATGTCAATATGATGGAAAAACCCTAGCTACAAGTTGAAAACCCTAGCAACAAGTTCAGAACCCTAAGTGAAAAACCCTAGGTGTAAACCCCTATGTTCATTGTCTACAACAAAACCCTAGGTGCATTTTCAAGTAGAAAACCCTGATTGAAAAACCCTAGGTGCAAACCCTTGCATTGTTAAAGATGATACCCCTAGAATTCTTCACATGTCGTGAACTAGAAAAGTTTGAGAGAGAAAGAGAGTAAAGGTTCTTAGTGAAATATTTCAGTGGTTATACTTCTGTGAGGGCTATTTTCTTTTATGCAATATCCAACCGTATATAAAAATAAAGACATAAGATTAAGGGGCAAAATTCTTCACAACTCGTGAACTAGAAAATTCTAAGAGAGAAAGGGACTACCCCGTTCTATAGGAGACATGTAGGAGACATTCATCTGGCTTGAAAACAAGACATCTGAAAAGTCACTGAATTTTGGACTGTAATATTCCTTTGGAATTTCGACCTGTATCTCTGAATTTTAGAATTGCAGTACCTCTCTGCAACCTGGGCCATCTTAGCACACTTAAAACCTGTTAAAAAATAAACCTCTTTACCCTTGGATATGCGGAATTTTGGGTGTTGGAAATTTATGATAGAGCTAATATCTGGAGCATTAAATTGTTGGAAACCTTGATTGGAAATATGAATAAGTATTGAAGGCATTCTAAGGTCTCGTTTTGTAACATCTTTTCAAATAATTTTGTAGTCCTCTCTATTTGTTAATAAAAATATTTATTTTGTTGTTCATTTTTGGGTTATGCTTAAAGTGATCTTAACTGGTAAAATAACATTTGTAAAAGCAAATATTGATTCACCCCCCACCCCTCTCAGTATTTTCAATGGTTAGGCACAACTGAACTGTGATCAAAATGACACAACTAAACTCAAATGAATCATTAATCACAACTGAACCTGTAATCAAAATGACACATCTCCATTGTAGTCACAATGTAATTCCATTTACTAAACTGTAATTACAATTTAATTCCATTAATAACATTGACTAGAAAATGCATTCCTTACATACACATTGTGTTGAGATATCAAAAAAGTATCAAAAAATAAAGTGAGCTCGTATATAAAAAACAGAGCTCATATAAACACATAAAAAAGGATGGACATAATGGTTTTTTATGCTACTACAATAACATCATAAGAAATAAGAACACCATAATAACCCCGATAACAATCACAAGAACAATGCATATATTAACATGCCGTGTATATCGATGCCCGTGAATGAAAATTGGTGGAGAACAAGTTGACTCTTCCACATATCTTGCACATCCGCCTTCATTGGATGCTACTTCACAAACTATATCATAAACAACCCTTTGAACATTTGACCGATAAGTTATGTTAAAGCTTTGTAATTGCAAAGCAATGTTTTTGCTTGTTTGTGGAGGGGTTTCAAATTTTGACTTCTGACTTGGTAAATTCCAATCATTTGATTGGTTATCAATTCTGAATTGGTGTAAGTGGAAATGTCACTTGCATCATAATTCCTTGTTGTTGTTAGCCCATCAACTAGGGAAAGATAATAAGCTCCATTGTTGGTAATTCTACCAAGAATTTTTGTACTGTTTTGATAGACTTGACTTAGTGCTTCATCGTGAAGCACAAGTGTAATCTGCACTTGACCTTAGTTTGGATGGCACCAAACTTGAATGATCAAGGTCCACTTTTTCATCATCTGTACCACAAGAAAAAAATGAAATATTGCTATATTTTGTTCAAAGTATGTTGTAGCAAGTCATTGTTGCAGTGGTGTCAACTCAGTTTTAGAGTGGCAACAAATCCTTGTTATAGTGGCTGCAACTCATTGTCACAGTGGTAAAAACTCACTATTACAGTGGTGACAACTCCCTGTTACAATGGCAACAACTCCCTGTTACAGTGGCGACAACTCAGTGTTACAGTGGTGACAACTCAAGAGAGGAATGGACACTTCATTATGAAAATACAAAAAAAAAATGTTTTCATATTGTCAATCAAATCATATATCAATGGAAAATAATTTTAAAATTTTGCAAGATATTTTAACTTCCTAAGTTTCCAAATTTGAGGCATGTTAAGACACAAGCATCGACATTGTTAAACAATACCATCACATTTTTAAATTTGAAATGCATATCGCAAAAAAAACTCATCACCTTAAAACATTTATTAATTGTTGTGTGCATGCCCTTATACATCAATCACAATAGTTATGAGGAAATCATGGTTTATTAAGTTGACCTAAGTTTATTAGTTTTACCAAGCTTACCTAAGTTTACTAGGTTGAATTAGGTTGACATAGGTTTACCTAGGTTTACTAGGTTGACTTTGGTTTTCTAGGTTGACTAGGTTGACATAGGATAGCTTAGGTTGACAAGATTTAGTAATTTAACTAGGTTTACTAGATTTACAAGGTTGACCTAGGTTTATTACGTTGACTTAGGTTTACTAGGTAGAACTACGTTTACTACATTGACCTAGATTTAGTATGTTGGCTAGTGTTACTAGGTTGAGCTACGTTTACTTGGTCAACCTAAGTTTACTAGGTTGACCTAGGTTTACTAGGTAGACCTATATTTACTACATTGACCTAGATTTATTGTGTTTATCTTGTGTAACTAGGTTGACTTCCATTTATTAAGTCGACCTAAATTTATTAAGTTGACCTAAGTTTACTAGGTAGACCTATGTTTACTATGTGACCTAGATTTACTATGTTGACCTAGTGTTACTAGGTTGAACTAAGTTTACTAGGTTGACATATGTTTATTAGGTTTACAAGTTTAATAGGTTGCCTTATGTTTACAAGGTTGACCTAGGTTTATTAGGTTTTCTAGTTTGACTTATGTTTAAGGTTGATATAGGTTTACTATGTTGATTTATGTTTACTAGATTTTTTAGGTAAGCCATAGTCAACCATGGTCAACTAGTCAACCATAATCAACGATGGTCAACTAAAGTCAATCATTGTCACCATGGTTGGTTGTTGTAAACCTTGATGATCACTTTCAACATGATCAAATATGAACAACCGTGACGAACCATAGTTAATCATAATCTATCATAGATAACTAAAGTTTAATGTGGAGAACCATACTCATCCATAATCAACTAAATATTTTCCATAATAAACCCTCCTCAACCATAACTTGAGCATATTTAGCCATAGTATGACACATTTTAAATTTTAATAATTTGAATGTTGTAAATTTTTAGCCCTTATTAATGAAAAATAATTACCTTATGAAATAATCATCACTATAATAATAACAATCAAATGATAAAAAAAGGACAATTTCAATTTATTTGCATTCTAGCAGAAGTTAGAACAATACTAATTTTTGTATTCTACTCGAAGTTATAATAATTTTCATTATTTTATTTTAGTGGAAGTTATAACAATATTTATTTTTCTACTTTTGTGGAAGGTATAATTAAATAAACATTATTAAACATGAAAAGCTAACGTTATTTTTTTTGAAACAATATATTTGACATGCAAACATTCAAGTTACAATTACTAAATATTCATTGGTTAAATTACAGGGTTACACTAAGAGTAACTATCCTTAAATTAAGAATTTGCATAATTATTATGAGATTTTATATTATCTTTTTTTCCTTACTATAAATATCTTTATTTGCTTTATAAATACAAAGAACATGTACCAAAGCAAGTAGTTGTTCATTTCAATTCCACTAATAATTTCCTTTTTTCAGTAGTAGTTTTACACTTTTCTTTTCTTGTGATGTTATTATGTTTGGAATACTCCTTTTCAAATATATTAAGAAGGATAATTAATACTTGCTTTTTGGGCAAAAGTTAATAACAAAAAGTCTAATTTGAACCAGATAAGAAACAACATTGATGACAATTTTACTAAATGCGAGCAAGCAGGAAAATATCGTTTTATGAAGGAATTGATTATGAATATGATTGTCTATTCCCAATCTCCCCCAACTTCTAAAATTTTATTCAATTGTCACAGTTTTCAAGTATTAATTAACTTAGACCAATGTTTAATTTATTCAATGGTCACAATTTTCGAGTATTACCCTAACTAAGACAAATGTTAAATTTGTTCGGTGTCACAGTTTTGAAGTACCAATTAATTTTTAAAAATGTTGTTTTGGTTACTTACTTTCCAACCCACACCTTAATAAAAAGGTATATAATCAACCTCTTAAATTTTATTAAGTTGTCATGGTTTTCTAGTATCAAGTAATTTATATAAATGTCAAATTTTATTCAATTATCATGTTTTTACAACATCAAGTAACTTAGACAAATGTTGTTTTGGATAGTTACTTTTCATCCTATCTCTCAATTATTAGACGAAAAATTTATATAATTGCCAAATTTTAAAGTTCACTCACTTAAAAGGACAAGTGCTAAAAACAAGTAATTGCGACCAAAGTTTCAATGTTAATTTGAAATTTCAGATTTGTATGTCTTCCCCATACTCCTAATAATTAAATCTTTGTAGTACATGCAAGAAAACAAGTTCAAACTATGATTAGGAGATATTTTTTCAACTAATGGCTACCAATATTTGTACCTTTGTTCTTTTTTTTTGGCTAAAAACAACACACACATAGCAACAACATGAGAAAATTTGACTAAAAATATGTAACAATGGTGACAATCGAGTTGTCACAATGGTGACTAGTGGGTTTCCACAACAGTTTAACCAGTTGGTTAACCCATTGCGAGAACTCACTGGTCACCATTACGACAACTCACTAGATTTTTTTTAACGGAATAAGTGGCAACATAAAATGGGAGCTTAATGAAATTTGGTAGAAAATTAACTCTGTTCACTGGATACCCAAAATACGTTGCTCTGCAAATTGGTGTGACATGCTCTAACTAACCCAAATTGTTAGAAACCATGAAACAACATCCTACAAATTTGTTAGCATGAGCAAAAATAATGCATAAAATTTGTAAAAAAACCTAGTAAATTTACCATTGCTCATTTCTTTCCCCTCTCTGAAAATGATAACCCTTTCATGCAAACGGGAATAATCTGTCTCTGTCTCTCTCTGAATTTTCAGAATTTACTCTGTCTCTAACTAAATTTTTAGAAATAATTCCCTTGTTGTGTCGTCGATTGAACAATATGCAAACGGAAATGGGGAGAGCGAAAGGACTTAGAAGAAGAGTAAAGTACTCTGTAGGACAATGAATTTCTGAGTTGCAACCACTGAGTTGTAGAAAACACATACTGTCATTGAATTTGAAAATGGAAATGGGGCTTTTGCGGAGAGGGATAGACGACAAAAGCAAGAATGGGTTTGTGTTGCCATCCACGATAGATTGTGAAAATCGTCGACTCATATAATGAGTCGATGGACTCATAAATTTCAAATTCAAAATACAAAATTCAATTCCACGCCTGTGCAAATTCAAAACGCAGCCATTGAAGACCCATGCGCGAGGTAGAGGAGTTGTCCTGTCAAGTTTGGCCCTAGAAGGTGGTGAATATAACTCTCTGTGGATGGTGACGGTGACAGTGACGAGGATAGAGATGTCTATGGAGAGTTGAGACAGAGCAAAGTTCGTTTTGGAGATGAGGCCCACTCCTGTTGACATGGTGGAGGACTTCCCTAGAGGGGCCTCATCAACAACAAAACACAAATGGTGTTTCATCGACCCGTTAGCTTACTCCATTGACTTGTGAAGGAGCCTTTTTTTGGCCAATTGTAGGCATAACTTGACTAATGCTCTCTACAAATGGCCACTCCCTAGCTAGACTATGATACCATAAGGGGAAACTACCAACACTTAGAGATTTAGGATGGGTGAAGGCAGTTTTCTTTCACAAAAACAAACTTTAGAGAACTCTTCTACCTAATGAGCTCCAAATCTCCCCAAATTTGAGATGCTTCTCAACTAACAAAAATAACAATATGGAATTCCCTTCTCTAGCCTACAATTCCTTAGTGATTTATTTGCCCATTTATTGTCATACTGGCCCAACCTGCATTAATTAATGACACCCATTGCTCATCTAATTTCCAAATATGTTCAGTGGGTAATGTCAAATTCATTTTTAGAGAACCCAAAACATGCCAACAATGCTCCAATCAATGATTGACATGTTTTTTTCACGTATTTGTGCACCCAAAACTATATATAAGCACTTAGAACAATCATGAAAACTTCCCGATCAAAAGTGGCAGCGCTTTGCTCAAAAAATTACCACTCCATGCACATGTTTGTCTCTATGTTTCTAGGTATGGTTTGAATGAATTCATGGATTTTTGATCCACATGTTTTTTCCTATTTCCCCACACCATTCATGGCTCAACCCTTAAATTTCGAGATGGATACTTTCCCATCGCACCCCATGAATTATGAGAGTACTACACAACCACCGCTCAACCCCCATAAATGTGGCAAGTGGTTGCTTCAACTACCCATTGCTTTGTTTAATGATTTATGGTTCGATGAGAAAACATGGTAATAAAATATTGAATTCAAATTTAGACGTAGATCATTAGGTGAAGCTTTTTTGGAAATAGCATGTATGGTAATTTATGTTAACCCCCTTACATGTTTCCACTTGTGGTATCATAGTTTGTATTAGTGTTGACATTCCTAGTCGGTTGCTTAACATTTTTTATTAGCAAATAAAATATTTACACATGCATCGTTTTTAAATTGTTCAATTTGATTTATTGCCATGACGACATTTAAATGCAACTATAAGAAACAATTACAAAATTAGTTACAATAATTTCAGGGTTCAAAATTGAACTGTTACAGGTTCAAACTCTCTTTATGCTATTGGCAAAGTCTTGGAATATATTATTACAAAAGTTTTGAAACAAATAAATGAAGCACCACTACATAAGCTTGGATATATTATGTGGAAATGCACTTTAGGAAATAATTCCCAACATGAATAGTTATAAAAGGTGGAAAAATACTCCTAGTTGCAAAATCTTGATTATGAACATGTTTCTTTCCATTGCAAACCTTGTTTTGAAAAATGACATTTAATAACAAATATCCCAAAAGGGCCAAGGAAAATTAATAACCACCAATTGATTAAGAACATTACCTGAAAGGGCCATGGCAAGTTAAGAACCAAGGAAGATCGAATTGAATTGAACTATCGCATGGAAGAGAAAAAAAGTGGATATAAAGTAAAATAAGGGCACACTAGTTGATTTGGAAAAAACTATAGATACTTCTGCAAAAGAAGACCCTCTATCTCAACAAGGTTCAATACAACAAGGTTTAGTGGAAGAGGAAGGTACTTTTCACTTAGCTCTGGATTTAACTGCAAAGCCTCTTAATATGAGTTGTTATAGATTGGGCTAAGGAAGATGACATATAAGAACAATAAAAACCTGGATCAAGATAAATTAAGAGTGATAAGAATAGTGATGATGTTAGATTTTAAGCCTCTGTGGAAGTTTTTTGTAGCTTCATGTTCCGGATTATCCACAGTTTCTAGTTCATTTTGCCGACGTTTCAAACCCCAAAGGGGGTCCATCATCAGGACAAATCAGATAGATAGACAATGAATGAAAGATTATTTAGAGAAGGAGCCATGCGCCTTGGTATAAATAAACCAAAAAACCCTGATTTATAAGGGCCGACACATGATTTTTAAAATTTTTATTCTATTAATTAATTATTTAATTGTTCATAATTAGGTCAGGTTTAATAACTCTAATTTATTTATTTATTATTATTCCAGTTTTATATTTAATTGATTAATATAAATTTAATTTTTAATTATTTTATTATTATATATATATTTTTTGATGTTTGATTAATAAATTTTTTTTTTTTTAATTTTTTTTATTTTATATTTAATTTTTATTAATTAATATAACTATAAATTATTTATAGTATTCCTTTAATAATCCAACTATTAGTTAATTAATTAATTAGTTGGTCAATAAATAATAAATAAATTAATTAATTTCCTAATATTTATTATATATAAATTTATAATTTTTATTTATTTATAAATAAATACTATTTTTATTAATGCTTATATTATGTTCAAAAATAATTTTTATTAATTGGTAATTAATTAAAATCTAACTAAATATAATTATATTTATATTTATTTTTTATTAATTAGTTAATTAATTAAAATCTAACTAAAATTTTTATTTATTTAAATTAGAATTTCAATTATAATATAAGGGTAATTAAATTATTAATTAATTTATTTATTTGATTAATATTAAATTTATAATTCCTCTCTCTTTTCTAATATAATTAATTAAATAAAAATTTTGAAAACCCTAATTGATTAAAACCAAAAAAATTTTGTTCTATTTTATTTTACTTTTATTTTATTCTCATTTTATTTTTATTCTTATTTAATAATTATAATCCTATATGATTAATCACATTTTTATTTATTTTTAATTTATATTTAATTTATTTTGTTTAAGAATTAAACAAAAATAAATAAAAATATATATATAATATATATATATATATATTAATATATATTATATATATATTATATATAAAATTTAATTTAATTTAATTGATATAATTAATTAAATTAAATTAATTAATTTGCATTAATTATTTACTTAGTAAATTAATAAACCAAACCTTTATGCTTCCAAAGGTTCCGAGGGTTTTATTTGTCTGATTAGGGGAAGCTAGTTTCCACTGATTTCACTTCCATTGTCCCTGTTGAGGTTCCGTGGAAATTTCATAATTTCAATGGCCTCCCTGATTTTTCTTTTATGATAATTGTCCTCTCTTGCAATTACCTTGGCGTCTTCCAAGCACATATGATGCTTGGTCTTGGATGAGTGCTTTGCAAGGGCTGATGTACGGGATCTTTCATTCTTTATGTCAGCCGCGTGCTCTTTTAGCCTTGTTTTCAGAGACCGACCTGTTTCCCCAATATAACTTCTACCACACGAGCAATCAATCTTGTACACTCCCTTGAGTTGTTGACGGTCGATGTTATCCTTAACTGACCTCATCATTTGCCTTATCGTTCCACAAGTCGTAAATTGAGTGTCTATGTTATTCTTCCTTAAAATTTTTGCAATCTTATCAGTAACCCCTTGGATGAATGGAAGGTAAACCTTCCCCTGAATTTCCTTCTTGTCTTTAGGGGTACGCTTAGAGAGGGCCCTGTCTTGAGCCCTTCTTATCGCTCTCTTGATACTCCACTCCTTGTATCCAATGTTTTTGAAGACAGAGGTTAAGTGTTCAATCTCATCTTTTAGGTGATCCGGGTCAGAAATCCTGAAAGCTCTAACTGCCAGGGTGTTTAAAACGCCAGATTGGACAATGGCAGCAAAGGAGATAAATTTTCATTAATACAAATTTTTTCCAGTTACTATTAAAAAAATGATGATTAAATTATTATACCATTTTTATTGAAATGGGTTTTGTGACACAAGATATAAAATTGACCCAAATTGAACCTTGAACATGAAAACAATATGAGCAATGATGCTAGTTCTAACACTCGAGTAGATTAATTGCACTAGTTTTAATACTAGAGTAAATTCATAACATAACATAATACAAAATTGGTAAGAACTATGACATCAAAAAGAAAGTTGTAGCTCTAAAAACACATAATTTGGGTCTAAAACACCAAAATCAACTCCTAATTCATAAACTAGTTTTTCATAATCATTGTTTTCTTTTCATGGTCAAAATTGCAACTTGTTTGAAATCACAACTTTAAAAATTAGTTCTATTGCAACATAAAACTTAAAATCAACCCATGAATTCAAACATGGTGCTTCAATAATCACCCTCTTTTTTCAAGGTTGAAATTGCAAATTGTTTGAAATTATAACCTTAATAATTTATATTATTGTAATAAAAACCTTAAAATCAACACTTGAATCTAGCAGTGGTGCTCTCTTAATCACAAATTACTGCTTTTGTGAAACCATGGGCTTAACAACCGACAACCAAAATCTCAAATCAAACTCTCGAACCGAAAGGGGGTCTACCAAAATAAATACTTTTCTTTTTCACGGTTAAAATTTTGACTTTGGAATACTGACCTTAACAACCTCTACCATTATAACCAAAATCTTAAAATAAAATAAAAAAGGAGTCCTACTAGAATCACCAGCTTCATTTACAAGGCTAAATTTATGAGCTTTTTAATTATTACTTTATTCACCATTGTCTTTGCAACCAAAACCTTAAAATCAACCTTTGAATTGAAAGTGGATGTTACAAGTAACACTTTTCTTTTTTTGAAGCTCAAATTACAACATTTTTAAAATCATAACTTAAAAAGAATTAGCGTAACAAAAAATATCATAAAAGGAATATAAAAACGTAAATATAATGTGAAGAGATAAAAATATGTTTGGGAGGGGCTATCTTTAGCCCCAGGTGGGACAATCTCAATACATTTGAATGGACTCTGGGAATAATGTCCAACAATAGAGTAAAAGATATGCATTGTTGCAAGGGATGCATGAAGCTCAAAGTATCCAAGTCAGAAAATTCATAGTTTTTGGTTATTTCGGCCTTATCATTTGGCACATGACTACCAACACTATTCTAAAAAATATTCATCTTCCTTCCATTCTCACAAGGATCCAACAATTAAGCACTTAGTTTGAGTATTATAGTGGTACTACATTCTTCACGATCATAATACACTAGCTGATGTAGAGGTTAATAATGTAGCTATGAAAAGCTGGGGATCCTTAACCATTAACGATAGATGTCATGCAAGGTCAATCCCATAGTCACCACCTTAAGGCATGTGTGTCTTCATTAAGAGAGAAAAATCGAACGCAATCAGTGCATGCTACTAGTATATGACTAATAATACTCATATGATCCCTCATTATGGTTAGCTCCCTCCTCACTCACATTATTGGATGCAATGATATGGCTCCCATGCTTCAAAGTGGGATTATTTCATTTTCTTTAGATATTTTGGATCTGCCATCCCTTAGCTCTTCGTAATTGCTTTAGATCTCTTTGCATTTGAATTCAAGTCTCTTGATTTTTCCACCCCTTCCTTTTTGTTTGTAGCACTGACCTTCTCTATCTTGACTTACGTGACCAACACCTTTGAGGACCTCTCTTCCTTTGACATCCTTAGTAGTTTGACTTCATAATCATAGGGCATATCTCTTTCCAACAATCAACTTCTACTCCATTTTAAGTGACTCAAATGGACCCTTTAGTGACATGAAGAAATGATTAGTGCCCTTGAGAATGATCTGCAAATACACATGAATGAGAAGAGTAAGCACGAACCTAGTGCTCAATTGACACATATATATTATTAAGGATTTTTTGGCAACAAAAGCATAGAATGGATATACTAAAAACTATGGTTTGGAAGCTATGTGAGTCATCATATGCAACGATTAGCCCCAAGTCATCACCTCCCTTAGATATGCCATCAAAAGTGCAACTGAGATTATTTGTGCAACTTCCTCTTAAGAAACAAGATAAAAATTAGCCACATTCAGTCTTGGGACTTTTTAACACAACATGCAACAATGGAGACAACTCTTCATCTTCAATAGATAATGATCCCTCTTGAATTCTCTATAGATATGTCATGTTGGTTTTTGAAGATATAGAAAATAATTGTTTTTTGAACTTTCCTCCAAGTAGCAGAATCTTCTATTGTACCTACATAGACAATCTATGTAACATCCATAAATCTAGAATCAATTTATAATTTTGTAAAAGTTTAAATCAGGGATATAGGGATTTTTTCAAGCTTACATATACTATCACAACATTGTAGGAACCTATTTTTGTACTCATGTTGTAAGCTTTAGCTTCAAATTTCTTAATTAATATGTCATTCCCCAATATGTTGTACTTAGAAGGACAATCTATTTAACATCCATAATTGTATAATCATGCTACAACTTTGCAAAGGTTTAAATCATAAGATATATGGACTTATCCAAAATTATATATACTACCACATCAAGGCATGCAACCATTTTTGTACTGATGTTGTAAAATTCAATTTCATTTTTTTAATTAATCTAAAATATCTCAATAAATGTTGACATTTAGATGTGCATGTGTGTGTCAAATGGGCTTATATTGGGAGCTTGAGAGGAATGATTGTTATCCTCCCCACCTAGCTTCAATTCTCGCAAGTGACATGTTGTCTTATAGCCTTGTTATTGTATGACCTTGAGCCTTATAAGATATCTTATACTTGCCTATATGTTAGAAAGTGAAATGCATTGTTACATGGAATATTAAAAAGAAAAAAGTTAAATATATTATCTTTACTAGCACATTGGAGAGTAAGGTGTTTTGTTACATAAAATATTAAAAAAAGAGAGAGATAAAAAAGAGTAAAAGTATTGTCCCATGCCTCCCTCACTTTCTTTCAAAAAATGTTTAAAAACCCAATTTTGAAAAATATAAAACTTAAAAAAATGATACACACTATAAAATATTAAAAAAAATAATTAAAATAAAATAAATTTAAAATATATAATTAAAAAATATGTATTGGATGAATAAGGAATGGGGATTCCCAAAATTTCCCTCCATCATATCCTCTTGAGCCATGCCCCCATATGCCCCTTTTGCTAGTGCAATGTTGAGAAATGGCAACAAGAAATTCTAGTTTAATTTGTCCTTTAATTAAACTGAGAATTAAAATCAAACTTGTAAATAGTTAATTAAGTTTAATTGACTTAATTAGCTTAGGAATTTCGAGTTGGAAGTCTATCTAGAGTCACGTAAGTGTTCTCCCTAAAGTTTAGGGGTCCATATTGAGTTTATTTGAGTTGTCATTAGATAACTCAGTTTGACTGAGTTATAGACAATTAAACTAGTTCTAACTATTTGTGGAACTAGTAGAAGATTAGCAGTGAGTTGGTGAACTGGTGCATCCTTAGGTGCTATTCCAGCTAACTGACGATTCCCTCATGAGAAACCCATGCATGTCAGTTGAGAGAAAGACCCAGTTGAGACTAGAGTGTAGGGACAATGTACTATCAGTTGTAGAGTGATCTAAGTTGTAAAGATCATGCATGCAATCAGAAGAGGACCTAGATTTGGATTGTGCAATTATTGAAGAAGGAATTCCCAATTAAATATGGGCTATTAATAACAGGAATTACGCAAGGAAATAGGGGCTCAGTAGGCAACATAAATTGTTTAAATGTTGGTTAGTGCGGGCTTGTGAGGTAAAGAGTTGATCATACTTCGACAAAATTGTTCTTGTGAGAACAAGCTTTGTATTATCACTAAGATTGCTGATTAATGCAATAGATAGTTGGGGTTTTGAGTAGTGGCTTTCCCAAGAGAAACAATTGTGTTATGTGTCTTTGATTATCTTCCTCTTGTCGATTATTGTTTTCATCGATTCTTGGTTTCTGTTGTTTAAAGAGTAGAGTAGATTCTTGTCTTGTGTTTTAGTACATTAATGAGTTGTGGATCTACAGTAAAATATACATGGTATTAGAGCTAGATTTGTATAAATTTTCTACATGGCATCGGAGTTAAAGACAGTGTACTAGAGGAGATTTCGAAGTTTTGAGTTTTGGGTTACAAGTGAAATTCGAATTTGCAATACATACTTGTTAACGATGCTGGACCCACCAAACTTTAGGGTATCTCCTCGGTATGAGGTCCCAACTAGACCTCACACCGTTTGGTGTAGGAGTCCCATCTAGTACGATGGACTAGTTGCCATTATCTTAAAGATTTGCCTTAGCTCTTGTTGTTCAACACATAAGAGTGTTATGCTTGTATCTTCAAAAAGCGAGGTGAGTATGCCTGGTGAGTGCGTAATGTAACTTTATGTGCGGGTTCTCTTACTGTAAGGGAGAGGTTAAAAGTGAGCATCTAGATGAGAGGTAGTAGTACCACCCAAGGAGAGACACACACGAAAACAACAAGCGTATGTCCATCATCCAATGAAGTATCCCACAACGGATGCGATAGTCGTTAAAACCAAAGTGTAAAGGAAAACACGTACACCATCTAGCGGAGCATTCCACACGGGGGTGACGGTCGTTATAACCAAGAAAAACAAGAATGGTCTATCTAATGTCTTGTGGAGTAGTCCACACAGATGAGACAACAGTGATAAACAATACAACACATCTTCAATAATGTAAGTATTAAAATAACTGAAGTAGTTCAACTATATTAGTGCAGGTTAAGCGAACATGCATTACAAACATTTAAAGAATAATCTTACAAACATATACAAAACATGTGTGGAAACGTGATGGCCTGAGACAAGCTTCTGAATTAAGAAAAGTTTCCAAGACACATTTGTAAACCATACATCACTAGTCGCATTAGTGGGACATTGGAGCCACTCCTCGCTCCTCAAAGAACATGCTACAAATTATCAAGGCTATGTGGGAGGAGCAAAGGTCAAAAGTCCTTTGCTCATACAATGAGGGGGTATGTATAGCCAAGGGTGATGCTTGACCCTTGTGACTCTTGGACTTCCTTCATGACCGTTCAACTTCCTATGAATTTTCAACTGACATGACTCTTCAACTTCATATGTGCATTTGTTGGACTTTCACTTTACATTACATTTGATTACAACAAGTATGGCCCATGGTAGTGATGTAGAAAGACAACTCATGACATAACTCGACATGACACCACTGACATGTATTGGCTAACTGTGGTGTCCATGTCAAGCTTCTATGCCAATGAGTGATGGATGTTCTCTCAGCGTTTTATGTCTTCACCTCCTCATGGAAAAGTGTTGCAGGGTATTCGATGGTTTTTGTCTTTGCTTGATGGTTCAGTGCATGTATCCCTTTTTCTTGCTACTCGATGTGCTTTATATGTCTGTTCAATTGCGAGAAAGTATCCTAGCATGCATTCCTTCTTCATCCCATTTTTCGTCACGCCATGTTCCATCAATGCACCTGTTCCTGCAATTCACTCATAATGGGATGACATCAAATCCAAAAATATCATAGTCTAGCATGATGCATTGTTTTTGGTTTCGGGTCTAGGTGACCGAGAAAGAGGACAAGACACTAAAATTATGTAGAGCACAACTCAGGCCAGGATGAGGGGCTTTGGAGTACTGTCAAGAAAAACTGCGCAGAGGTTATTGGGAGGAAAAATTGCGCAATCATGGACAACAGTGACAGTTACAAGGTGGAACCCAGCTGGGCAGAACTGCGTAGTTCCTAGGAGGAAGGCAAGGCAAGTTTTCGGGAGGAACTGCTGGACAGTTTTGTACAATTTTCAGGATGAGCACTGAGCGAGTCAGTCTGGGTCTAGCTGGGAATCTGCACAGTTTCTCGGAGGGAGACAGAGCGGGGTAGCAGAGGGCACTGGCAGGAAATTCTGCGCAGTTTTCCAGAGCAAGGCATGATCAGGCTACAAGGAGTTGCTAGTCACAACTATGAAGTTTTGAGGGATAGTGTGGGACAAGTAGTAGGGTCCTTCCCATAATGACTAAATAGTTTCCAGAAAACTGTGCAGAGCGGGGAAACATAAGGTGTACTAGTCAGGACTATGCAATTTTCAGGAGCAGAGCAGAGCAAGCCAGCAGGAGGGCCTGCTAGATAGGCCTACACAGTTTTTGGGAACAATGCAAAGCAAGGCAGTAGAGGCCTGACTCAACATGACTGTGCAGTTTCTGCAAGAACTGTGGGGAAGGTAGGTGGGTATGTCTGCGCAGTTTTGGAGAGTAGTGCAGCCCTAGGCCACAATGCAATTCATATTATCGGTAGACCAGAGGGAGGCTTGATAGCTGATCTTATGGGAAGCGCATATTGGATTGGGCTTCGAGATAATTTCTGCACAGTTCTAGGAGACAAACAACTTTCTCACTTCCAGGATTATGTAGTGTATTTTCCCCAGAGGGCAACCTCAAGCACTACATAGTTCTGGGCAGCAAAGTAGAGTCACTGAGAGATGAGAGTGCGTAGTGCAACTGAGTCGAGGTCCGGTTGAAGGGGTTTTTCCTGTCAACATATTTTCGGGAAAAATGGCTAAGTGTGAGAGCAAGTGAACTTGTGTAGACGTGACATTGTGATCAGTCACTTAGCACGACTCGACGATAGGACACCACAAGCCAACAAGAGAAACATGTGCTCAATGAGACTGTCTTAAGGTTAAGAGTGACACTTGAGATAAACCTTCGAATGAATGTGACGAAACTTGCGTGATAGTGCTCACAACTTTATGTGTGAGTACGACCGATGTTCATAGAGTGAAGACAACTCATGCACACAAAGACCAACCTTCAAATTCACCAGAACAAGATTGCAAGCATGACAAAGCCATCAACATGCCAAAGACGACCATTGGTCGGACAAGAAAAAGGGTGTAAAGACCCTACAAGAGCTCATGGAATGAGCTCAAGTGTTTGCAACCATTAGTGGAAAAACCAAGGAAGGTTCTGAAATTTGGAAATAGGACAAAATTTTGGAGGGTGTTGCAGTTGCTACAACACTTGGCACACATTGGTTGAATACCAGCTTCTCTGTTTTGGTTCACTTTCAGCAAAGGGCCTTAGCCTTTCAGGGAGTATTGATTCGTTGTGTAAGTCACTTTGGTTTCCCCACTTATCCCATGGACATATATGGTTCACCTTGTACCAACTCAGTCGAACATAGGAAAAGATTAAGCTAGATCACAACAAAAGAGTAAGCCAGATCATAACAAAAGATTAAGCTTTTTGTGAACTGTGAAAGGGCCAATCCACAGGGATTGAAACTTCGTATGTTTGCCTTTGTCTTCATGGGGTTTGTCCCACTTCAAGGCTAAGTCACCCACACTGAAGTTGGTGTTCCTTGCAAACTTTCTGTTAAACCATCTCTTGATGCGGTTTTGGTGGAGTGAATTTTTTTCTTTTTCTTTCATCTGTTCTTCCTGTAACTTATGCATTGTGTTCATCCTACTCTGAACTAACAGACACAACTTTCCTTGGTATTCTTGGGACAATTCGAGAGCAAGCAAGTAGATGTTCGGCAGGAGCATGGCTTCTTTTCCGTATACTAGGAAGTATGGAGATGTGTTTAGATTTTGGGTCTGACGCAACCAACCCATAGAGCATTCACTAGAGCAAAATGCCAATTTCGTTGTTAAGAGTAAATGGTCTTTTTTATGATGCAGATAATATTTTTATTTGTAGACTCGGTAATACCATTTCCATGCAGGTAGTAGTTAGCTGAATTCTTTAATAGAATACCATTTTGCAATGCAAAGTCATAAATTTTTAATGAGGAAAAGTACATTGCATTGTAAAAAAAAGTGATACAAGAATGCCAAACCTTGAGATGATATTCTGCTGAAGGAAGATGATGACTTCCTGGTCATTCACTTATTTGAGCGACACTGATTTTGTCCACTGTTTGAAGTAATCAATGGCAGTTAGGATGTAGCGGTGTTGCTTTGGTGAATTTGGGAAAATCTCCCTAATGATTTCCAAGCCCCACTATTGGAATGGTTCGTCCACTGCAACAGGCTACAGTGGGGTTGCTAACCTTTGATTTATGTCGGTGCATCACTGATAGACCGAGCACTTGTGGGCATAAGCATGTGCATCTTTGAACAATGTGGGTCAGTCGAAACTGACTCTCATGACTTTATGCATTTTTGTGTTACCCGCGAAATGACCCCCAACTGGTCCGTCACACAGATAATGTAACACTCTCTCTGAATCATGTGCTTCCACGCACTTGACCAAAATGCCATTGTGGTTCTTTCTGTAAAGCACTTCATGCACCAACTGGAAATATAAGGATTTTAGTCAGAGTGTCCTCATTTTTCGCATAGAGAATTGAGAGGGCATGGTCCCATGCTCAAGGTACTGGTGCACTTCTTCGTACCAAGAGTTACTATACGAAGTGGGGGGTGCTCGCTCTACATTGTACATGTCAATTTCTTGCTCCCAACTCGCGAGCTTTTCTTCTTTCTCTTGCGCGTGCACTTCTTCCGCTGCTAGTCTCCAGAGACCATGACCCTTGATGGTGTGAACTAGCTTAATGTCAAGATCATATTCTTGCAGCCCTGTCATCTAGTTTTCACGTCTTTCACCCAACTCTTGCTGAACAAGCAGTGAGCTAACTGTTGGGTATGGCACAAAGACCATGCAATGATTATTCAATAGGTAGGGTGTGAAGTGTTTCACTGCCTTATATACAGTGTATGCTTGTTTGTCCATGTCAGGATAGTTGAGCTCTAATTTCTGCAAGCTCGCACTCATGAAGGATATGGGATGTTCATTGTTGAGCTCATTTTTCTGAGTGAGCACTACAACGAGTGAAGTGTAAGAAGAAAATGAGTAGAGCAAGAAATATTTATTAAAATATGGGATGTACAATGTAGGTGTTTCTTATATCGTCTTCTTAATATGGGTGAACGTGTCATTTTCCTTCTTCCCCTAGCTGTAAAATACATCCTTCTTCATCATCTCTTGTATGGGTTTGACAATTTGTGCATAATCATAGATGAAATTTCTAAGGAAGTTGATCTTTCCTAGGTAGGACTGCATAGATTTCTTGTTTACTGGATGAGGAATCTGCGTGATAGTTCAGACTCGGTCCGGATCTACCTTGATCCCACTCTTAGCAATGATGTTCCCAAGGAGGTTCCATTCCGACACTTCAAAGACAATCTTCTTGGGATTCAAGGATATCCCGTACTTGCAACACTGCTAAAATATCTTCTTGAGATGGCGCAGGTGGTCTGACCGTTTTTTGGAAAAAAAACTATTACATCATCAAGGTAAGCCACCACGCTCTGTCTGATGAGCCCACTCAAAGCGATGTCCATTGCGCACTGAAAAGTTGCACCTATGTTTACTAGCCCAAATGACATTCTTCGATAAGAGAACGTACCCCACTTGGTACAGAAAGTTATTTTTAGTCCGTCAAGTTCTGCCACCATTGTATCCTAAAACACCGTCTAGCAGAGAAAACAGTTATGCTTCAGATACTGTCTGCAAGATGTTCCATGGACGACACATGGTAATTGTCTTTTTCTGAGGCACAGTTGAGGGTATAGAAATCTATGCATAGGCAGATCTCCCCAGACTTCTTTCTCATAGGAACTAAGTTTCTAACCCATGTAGAATGACGAACATTGTAAATGATCAGAGCATCCAACAACTTAGTCAACTCTTTCTGAATGGGGGCTCCAGTGATATATGTACTTTCCCAAGCTTCTACTGAAATGGTTTGGCCCCTTCCTTGATTGGGATGATCTGTTGGATTATTCGCGTGTCATATGTTTTCAAGTCATTGTATGTCCACACGAACACATCATGGTACTGTTTGAACAGACGGACAAAGGCTTGCCACTCTTCCTGTGAGCAACACATACGGAGATTCATGAACTTCAGATCTTTGTTTGTTCCCAAATTAATCTGTTCATGCATCAGTGTGGCATTGTGGGTTTTAGCATTCCTGGGTCCCTGGAAGTGGTTTTGCAAGTCATATAGCTTCTCGAGTGAAACCACACCCTTGGGGATGAGGTTTCCTTTACTTGCATCAACTGTGTCTTGTAGAGACTACTCATGTTCATCTTCGTCTATCATTGTGTCTTTGAAGACGTCAGTGTTGGACAGGAAATGTAGTGTCTATTCATCATCATAAAAAACACGTAAGTTAGTGATGTTATCAGGGATAGATGGCTTATACAAAATTTTAACAGAAAATCTATCCCTAAGCGTTGTTGTCATAACAACTGCATTTTCTAGGGCATCTGTAGCTGCATTACGCAAACTTGGTACAAAAATGATATTCAAACCTTGGAAGTTAGAGATAAATTTCTATACCTCTTGTTGGTAATGCTTAAGACGAGGTGAAACACAATGTATGGTGTTATGTACTTGACGTACCACAATTTCTGAATCACTTACCTCTTTAAGAACAACAACGTTGAGGCTGATGGTTTTTTGTAAGCACAAAATGAGTGCTTCATATTCGGCACTCGAAATCCAAGTAGCTTAATACTAAGTGTTTCCTTTGCCTTGGGTCTATCAAAACACATACCGGCTCCAGCGCCATCCTGTGTCTTGGATCCATCAAAATACAAGGTCCACATGTCATCTGTACAAGGACCGCTTGGCGCGCTAGTACTGTTACTACTGTTACAATGTACTATACAGGTTTCATTTCTATTAGTTGGGCAAGGAAGGAGACCCAACTATGTGTTTGGTGGGGTGGGGATTGGTTGGGCAAGATAACACCCCAATTGCGTTTCCGGAAAACAATTGTCGAACATAAGTTCTGCGAAAGACAACACTTCATTTTCACCATTCAAGGGATTAACGTTATGTTTCATGTATCTTTCTGAAAGCACCCGAATCTAGTTGTTTCTGCCCTTGTACAGAAGCCATAAATGTGACCAGTCCATAGAAAAGTATCCTTGCAGCTTGCTAGGCCAGTCTCTGCTGAGTAATAATCCATATGCTTCCAAGATGTCCACAATCACAATGTTAATGCACTAGTGAACTCGTCTATTAGACGATAGCCGGATGATCATATCCCGAAGTTCACTAATTGCTGCCACACATGTTCTCTCAAGTTGGATGATCTACGTAGTACTATTACTCCATTGAGCATTGATCTGTTTAGCAATAAAGAGTGGAATGACATTCACTGGCGTGCAAGAATTAACCAAACAATTGTCGACATTGAAGTTAAATATTTCGAATGATAACAAAAATGGTGGGCAGAGCGAGTTCACTTCCTCCATACAAAGCATGTTAATCATGGATGCGAGTGTGCCAGGAGACTTGCTTGGTCCCTTGCTGGAAGAGGAAACATTGTCTATGGAGGTTTGCCCCAATGCACACAATATAATATCCCACTGACAGTGAGCTTGGTTAACTCATAAAGAGAGATGTTCACACAGGTCTTTTTCATGTATTCAACAATGTTGTAATCCAGAGCAGGAAGACTCACCGAGTTGTCCGGGTGTAGGCCTGTGTTCGTGTTGTTCGGTGGGCTGCTTTTGTCTTTGCTGCTCATGGACGTACTTTTAGCTGTAGCTGTCTTCTCAGACTTGCCTTGTGTTTTCTGTGTTGAGATGACTAGTGGATCCACTGCTTTGAGTAGACGTTGTCTTACTTTTTCTCTCGGTATCTCAAAAATAGTGGGGGCCCCTTTACTCCGCAAACTGCATCAATTGCTCTGCTTTGGGGCCAGATGGTCACTCAGAGGTTCCTTCTCGGTGGTTGTCTTCTGGGAAATGTTAACACATTGATACATGTTGATAGCATGCCCATCACATGGAGCTTCATCAGATGCAACAACTTCCTCTTCGTGTTCACCCTCAGGCTCAACTTGCTCACCAGCCATAAATTGGTCAGTCAAATGTGTAGCCAGGGCGCTCATGCCTTGGTTCCATCCTTCGCAAGTCCTCTCTGAATATCGTTCACCATGGAACTTTCAATAATGATTTGTCATGATTGCATCCATATTGAACACAAGGTTAGAGCTTTGCGTGGTTTTAGTCGGGTGGCTACTGTTGCTTGAAGTTGAGTTCTTCTACGCAAATCTTGGAGGCTTATTGTTCACGATTGTATCGATTGTCTGTTTCCTGAGTTCATAAACTTTGGTTGTCAAGGACTTGATGAGACTAGTAAGGTTTTTGATTTCACTTGCTTCCTTTTCCTTTGCCTTACGCATAGTATCCTGAGACCTCTTGCCCATGTCTTTGGAGTCCTTAGCTAGTTCGTCATCTACAATGACTCCAATAGCATGCAGGTCTTTGTCCACATCGATTGCCTCTTAGCAATTTTCCAAAAGTGATGGTTTCGCAGCTCACTTGACAAATTGCGCAATGCTAGTCGCCAGTGCGGATGTGTAGTAGTAAACTATGATGGAGTCATGAGGTTTGGAGTCTGCAGTGAACTTGTTCAAGGTACTATTAAACCTTTGGATAAAATATTTCACTTTTTCTTTCTGCTCCACCTTGAGTTTAACCAACACTTTTAACAAAATGTCGAGGGTTTTTTCTTTAGAAAACTTCTCAAGGAAAATTATCTTGAACACCCTCCAGTTCTGAATGGAGTTGACAGGAAGGTTGTGGTACCATAAAACTACTCCGCCATCCAAGGTACATGGAAACAGTCTACATGCAACATCATCATAATGTACCTCAAGTGTTTGCAGGTGTAGGTAGAACGTGTCTAGATGATCTTCTGCCTTCATTGTTATAATAAGGTCATACTTTGTTAACAACTTCTCTGCGTGTCTTGTAATCTTGTGCAAGACACCCAAGAGTGCTAATGGGTCGTATGTCATCCATTCCAGATTTTGGTTAGCCACGTTGTCCTCTTCTTCGTCCTCCTCCTAGTCTTCTGAATTTGTTGTTTCATCTCCGTCTCCACCTTGTTCGCTACCTCTGCCGGAACCTGAGCCTAAGAGTAAGATGTTATCTTCTTCTCCTTCTACGAAAACTAGAGGTTCTTCTGCCATCTCTTCAAGAGTGGAGAAGATTACTTCTTCAAAAGAGGAGACTACCACTCTTGTGGGTGTAGTCTTTTGCTTCCTCTGTGAAGAGGGAAGAGTGTGTACTCCTGGAATCAGTTCAACAACTTTACCAAACTGACGGGTTATGGACGGATAACATAGATGTGATGATATGCAATTTCTTGTTTGGGTCAGGGAGGTGAGGAGTAACCAACTTCAGAGTTGCACGTGAGAGAGAGGGATTTCATGTTACTGCCTTGACCAGATGATAGATAAGTGGGGTTGGCAGGAAATTCACCCATAAATTGCTGGCGACCCTCCTTCTAGTGCCAGAAATGTTGACGGTACTGGACCCATCAACATTCAGGGGATATCCCCAGTATGAGGTCCTAATTAGACCTCACACCATTTGGTGTAGGAGTTTCATCCGGTACGATGGTCTGATTACCATTTTCTTAGAGATTTGCCTTAGCTCTTGCTATTCAACACATGAAAGTGTTATCCTTGTATCTTCAAAAAGTGAGGTGAGTATGCTTGGTGAGTGCGTAATGTAACTTTGTGTTCGGGTTCTCTTACTGTAAGGGAGAGGGTAAAAGTGAGCCTATAGATGAGAGGTAGTAGTACCATTCAGGGAGAGACACACGCTAAAACAAGTGGTTAAGTGGGTCACTCGGGGTCCAGCTGGGAATCTGCATAGTTTCTCAGAGGGAGACAAAGCGGGGCAACATAGTGCCTTGGCAGGCCATTCTGCACAGTGTTAGCCTCCTATTGCAATAGGGGTTCATATTTCATGATTGACGGTTTGCATGCCAAATATGTCATCTTTTTATTACTGCAAAGGTTCCATATTTCCAGAGAGTTTCATTTAGATAAGTCATTCAAATTTTTAAGAGCTGTTCAGTCAAGGGAAGGCCAAACAGTTTAAACTTGGCTTCCCTGGGTTTCTATTGCTTGCTTTAGAATATAGAGATGAATATCTGGCCAAACAAGCTTAAAACTTGGCGGATTGGTAAATAGGTAGAGAAACCAGGGCGCTCATCAGCTTAATCTGAGCCCCGGAAGAGACAAGGGTCGATTTAGATAGGAGGATAGCTGAAAGAAAGGTCGAAAGGCTGGGTATGCTAGTTCAAGGGCACCTAAACCAAAAGAAGAAAAAAATGTTAGGAGAGTAGGCCAGGTAGGTAGCGTTGTGGTGGCAGAACCATGGCTTGGGATCCGTTTCATTTTAGGTTCTCAAGCGTGTTATCTGTTCGCATCTCAAGCATAAGGCAGTTTCAATTTGGAGGAGCTCAAGCGAGGGATGTCTGAATTTCCCTTTTTCCCTCAAAACACTCGCTAACTTCCCCTAATCCGCCTAAAAAGTCCTGTTTCCCCTTCAAAAGCCTAAGATTCCTTTCCTTAGCGCTCTCTGATCAGATTATATATTAACTTCTAACTTATTATCTAAATCCTAGTTATTCTTCCCTCCCCATACTAAAAACATTATACGAGATCCCCCTAAATACATATCCCCTCCATTGGTTGAAATATAACCATAACTAGCTCAACATTTTCTGCTACTACTACAAAGGACTATCAACCTTTAGTTCTGTTTTTAATGGTTGTGAAATGGTACTTTGGAAATGTCCAATGGTTTGGTTATGTCTATATCTGTGCTCATGTACATTCAAGAAAAATGTTGGATGGGGTTTGTGGTATTGTATCCCAACCTTGGCAATGGCAACAACACCCTCTGTTTTCATGTGTGGGACAAGATTGTACCCAAATGAAAAAACCATGTGTTCAGAAGGATAGTGTTTGTGAAGTGGTTATATTCTAGCTATTATCTCTTATTATACTGTCACTTGTTTGCAGTGGTGCATTTTCTATCTTGCTGTCCAAGGGCTACCAGAACCAAACATATTTGCGACCTGATGATGCACATGGAAAGAATAGCATAGAGTCTGCTCAATTTAATAAGGACAATTCTTTTGTGGCTAGAATTTTATAGTTCTTTACAAGTTTTGTGCTGTATGGTTACTTTGTTCCAATATCACTTTATGTATCTATGGAAATAGTGAAGGTAATGCAAGCGTTCTTTTTAAATATGGATGTACGCATGTACTATGAAGGAATTGACAAGCCCCCTTCTGCTCGAACTTCAAATTTGAATGAAGAATTGGGTGAGGTTAGCACCATCCTTTCGGACAAGACATACACTCTTACACGTAATGAGATGGAATTCTTCAAATGTTCAAATCGCTGGTGTGTCTTATGAGACAGGTATTACTAAGGTACAGAAGGCTATGCCAGAAAGTGCTGGCAAGAAGCTTTCCTTGAAAGAAGAAGAAATCTTTTGTTCAACTCTTCAAAAAGGATTCAACTTGAGGGATCATAGACTTGAAAATCTGAGGTGGCAGGAAGACCAAAAAAGATATATGACTCAAAGATTTCTAGAAATTCTTGCCTTGTGTCATACAGTAGTTGTTGAGGGGGAACCTAATGGGGGACCCTGTTGTTTAGGTGATTTTTAGGTAAGGCACGTCCAAGAAAACATTGAGAACTGAACCTAGCCTAGTTGTAATAAAATCTCACCAGTACACAACTAGTGCACAGCAAAATCAGCCACAGTGAGGAGATTATTACCTGTGATCAGTCAGTCCGTTGGATTGCTTGAGCTCATACAGAAAGTGAGAGTTGAGTTTATGAGAATATCTGTCTGCTAAGATAGAGTTTTAACTTCAATCAAGGCAATGAATTTTAGTCCTTCCATACACCTGGAAGCTTGTTGGATGTTTCCAAATATATGTTTTTCTCTTTGGGTTGTAACTAGTAAACACCAGTAAACAAATTCTGTAGAACAACTCAAATTCTAGATTTGTCTATTGGGTTGATCCAAAATGATTTGAAAAGCAGAGCTGGATTTCACTGAATATCATATATGGCTGTTTGCATTCCCAGAGGCACTCGCAGCATGGTTTACATTACTATAAACTAGCCACTTACACACACCCTGTTACACTGAAATTTGTCACCATGACTATCTACAGTTAATATGGCTCCATCAATAGTCATATTATCCTCCTTGTCAAGCCTCATACCTCTGCTCTTCATGTCAAACTTCAAAAAGAGAGAAAGTCACTTAAAAACATTGTTTATCTCTGGGTACGCAGGTTCTCTCTACCTTGCCTGCATGTACGCATCTCAAACACACTGTACCTGCGTACTTGTACGCTCTGTAAGCCAAAGGATGGGTGCGTACCCCTGGAAAGGTCAAAAGGCGCGAGTTTCATCTTAAAAAAGTTACTTGTGGTCACTTCTAGAGCTTTCTAGAAGAGTGTTTGACGTGTATTGAGCACCTCTAGATGGTTCATGCATCCCTATGATAGAGGAACTTATCCCATCAAGAGAGCTACCCCATCCAAAAGAGGGAGTATCCCATTGATGTTGGACCTGAATAACTTCCTCTAGAACACTATAAATACAGGCATTGGGCCAGAGGAGGGGAGGTTGAAAGCTGAACATTCCAAAGGGTAGATGCTGCTGCAATTAGGACTTCCTTGTAGAAGCTTGTGAGGAGAGATTCCTATCCTTTCTT
>APFE030174194.1:0-13877 GCA_000404065.3 Pinus taeda | reverse complement strand
AAAAATAAATTAAATTAAAAAAAAAAAAAACAAACAAACAAACGAAAAACAAAAACAAAAACAAAACATAAAAAAAATTATAAATAAATAAATGCCACTCTAACCTCAAATTCCTACTTGAAAACCAATTCGTTGGTGGGTAAGAATTCTTTTTCTTTATCACTGTTTCATGTTTCAGCTGAATATTGACTTGAGGACAAGTCAAAATTTTTGTGGGGGAGAGGAGCATCATTATTCTTATTTTCTTATCTCTCCATTGTACAATTTTTTTTATCATTGTAAATTTTCCAAGTAGTTGTTCCACCATTCCAGACATCAATGAATAAGCTGTCTTGTCATTGTTTTATATCAGAGGGACCTGGTTATAAATATCATGTAGGGGGACGTGTTCTGTCCAAGAAGACCATACTACCAGCACCAGCAGTAATATCAGCAGTAAGGGACCTGTTTAGACACACAAAAGGGACCTGTTAGGAGATTGATACTTCAAAAGAAAATCACTTCAATACAGCTTCAGCAAGTTTCTACAAAAGAAGGATCAAGACTTCATCAATCAAGCACCCAAGCTCAGCAGCACCTGCATGCACACAAAGAATTGCATGAACACCTTCAGCACTGTAGAGGGACCTTTTGCATTCAAACATACCTCAAGGGACCTGTTATGAACAGCAAAGAAAATCAAACAACAGTCAAAAGTTAGCTCTACTCAGCATGTCAATGCAACAACAGTCAAACACTGTAATGCATTCCTTGTTTTTAACACTTAATTTCTTAGATTAATTTTTATGTTAATTCTAATAGCTATGACTGTTAATAATTAATTCCAAAGGCACATTTTCCCATCCTTTCTTATTCCCCAATTCTTCCCTACTCCAACCTACTTCCTACTTTAAAATTCATTCACCCCTCACTCCAATATTCCCTAAGCATCCTACAGCCATTTACCGCTATATCCACTTCCTAAATCTACACCTCCCATTAGATGAGTACCAATAGGACACGTGGCAATATTTTTGAAAAAAAATTATTAAAAAAAAAAAAAAAGGTAATTATACCAAGGCAAGCAATAGCAGGCCTATTCATTATGTTGCAAGGGCCAAATGATGATTCACCACCCAACGTACATACACCTCTCAGTGCTCCTATCATAAGAATTATGCAAGCAATACTATCATTATTCCTCTATTTTTTAAATTGAATACACTCTGAACCGAGCTTCATTAACAAAGGAGAAAACAGTGGTCATTTTACTCTTTCTCAGGATTATATACATTGGTGTATAACTCCATTTGCATACGCTGGTGCATAAGCCTCCACAGCAAGGACCGAGGGCAGAGAACGCGTCCAGTTTCGAATCTCACCGAGCTACATAACAAGCCGACCCAGCATTACAGTGAACATAAAGGAGCGACTATCTCAGGTAATAAACTCAAACTTCCTTGTCAAATTCACAAGTTAGGAAGCTCGACCCTCTGCCAAGATGACAAATAGGGTCGAGCCAAATGTGTTTGATAGCTCTCAGTACCACAAGGACTATATTTCGATTCTGAGGGAAATACAGTGGCTACCCTTTTTAGAAAAATTCCATGGAAGCAACGAAGAAGTTGCTAAGCAATTTGCCTTCATGTTTAATGGGGAGAAAGCCCTGATAGGCACTTTCTCATGCAGGGTTTCAGAGGACACCATTGCCCAAGCAACAGGGGTTAGCCCAGAGGGAGAAAAGTACTTCAAAACCAAACAGTTCAAAGAAAAATTGTGGACCCAATTCATGTCCACGTCACGAGTCTCAGCGGTCAACTGGAAGAAGGGCGTTCCAAGAAGTTGGTTAGTGCATCCTTGGGACGAAATGGTTTACATACTTCAAAAGTTTGTAACCTGTGAGGGCTGCTATAGCATTGTCTATTTGTATCACATCAAGTTGTTGCTACACATAAAGAAACAATGTGTCATTAGTTTACCATATTTCTTATTGCAGAGCCTAACCAAGATGTCCAAAACCATCCAGAAGCAGAAAGGAAACGAAGACAAAAGCTTATATCATTTTGGTTTAATCAAAATTCTCATTGAACATGAAATGCAAAGAAGAGGGAAAACATGGAAGGAGTTCTTAGCTTCCAACCAAATCAGGGATGAGGAAGACAAAGAAGAATCACAAGAAAACTCAGGGTTTATGAAAGACATTGATGAGGAGATTCCAGCCTCATCCAAAGCTAACAAGATACCCCCACCTGTGAGCAACATAAGGACCAGACAAATGAGAAAGGAGGATGCAAAAAGGGCAGAACAAGACAAAGTCTTCACCACTTACTCAAGAAGAACAAGAAGGGCATCAAAAGTTCAGTTGCAAGAAGACCAACCCAAATCCAATGCACCTATACAGATGGATATTCAGAGCAGTGATCATTCACCACCAGGGCCAGGAGCCTCTGTAGATGTTGAAAGCCATTCACCCCCAGAAGCTGATATAGAGGTCGAAAGTAATAACAAACAGGAAAGAGGGTCACCACCTCCCAATAAGAAGCAGAAGAAATTAGAGAGACAAATCGAAAAATTAAAGGAAGAGCTCATGGAGGCCAACATGCTGGAGAAAGTTATTAAGAAGGAAAATGAAATGCTCCGAACACAGAGTAAAGAAATTCAAAATAAAAATGAAAAGTTAAAGGAGCGGGTTAATGAGCTGGAGGCTGAGCAGACAGACATTTGCAAGTGGGCCACCAAGTGGTACAATCAAAAGAAGACCCTCAAGGAAAAGTACAAAAGACTGAAGCAAGAGCTCCATGACCAGAAAGATGCCCAGGTGAAAAAGAACATAGACACATTGCTCAAGGCAGCAGAGGTACAGGCAGGGACCGAGTTTAAAGGAAGCACTTCGTGGTTAGCATGAGGACATGCTAATTCATTAAGTCGGGGAGAGATGTTGGTACCATTCTATGACCCCTTTTTCCCTCCCAAAACATGACCATTACCTACCTCTTTTTCATTTTTCCTCATGCCTTGGAAATTGATTAATTAATAGTTTTATAGTTGTTGAATTGCATTTAAATTGATTTAAGGGTTTTTGTTTTAAAAATTAGGATTTTTGGGCAAAATAACTACAGGAAGTCCCAACAACCTGTAAATGGCTTATCGTTTGACATGTGGCATGACAGCCAGGCCAGAGCGAAAGGTATGGGCGAAA
Source organism: Pinus taeda (assembly GCA_000404065.3). Classification (NCBI taxonomy): domain Eukaryota; kingdom Viridiplantae; phylum Streptophyta; class Pinopsida; order Pinales; family Pinaceae; genus Pinus; species Pinus taeda. Next base: position 10,699 of record APFE030174194.1, on the reverse strand, counting down.
AATGGAATGTCCAAGCATGGACAAGCACCTATCCCACAGCGGAAACCACCCTCCTACATGCACGGTCAACGTCTGGTCAACTATGGCATGTTGGCACAAAGGCAGCAACAGTACACAGTCATAGTTCAATCCGATTTTTAGTTGTTTCCTTGTTTTTTATGTGCGTAAGCTAGGATAGAAACATTTTGCGTTTTTATAAAAGCAGCAACAACCGCCCATGGATGAACATCCATTTTTCAAGGGATGTGAACCGTATGTAATTATAAGGCCGAACCTGGTTATATGTTAGTTTACCTTTTTACGTTTTTATGTTACTTGTCGTTTCATAAACAGAGCTTTGATTTAATACAAGACTGCATTATAATCTTTGTGCGTTGATTTAATACTATGATCATGGAATAACAATCTCAGTGTACCAAGAACGCGGACGGGCCCTGCGTACATGGTATACCGATATCATTTTAATTGCATTTACATTGTTATTTTAATTACATTTTACAGTCAGAGCATTTGATTGATATTTGAAACTGATATATATGCACAGGGATTTAATTGATGTTTATATTCATGTGTTTATGAATGCGCTGTTATATGTCTATGCATGCGCTTGAATAGACCATCATCTGGATCGTGAATCATATCCTGTAAGGGATTCGATCCAGGGTTGCTTTGAAAAGCACTGTTATGGACTGTATGCTTGAGATTTTTACTTTGCATGCTTGTAATAAATGTTCATGAGTGTTGGGTACCATTAAACAGGGGTTTCATGTTTGGTGTCTCTGTAAGGGGACCGAAACCTTTAAATACAGTGATACACAGCATGTTATGAGTTGAATCTTAGCTGATAATGATACATAGTTTGATGCTTAGTTAAAGATTTGATTGATAGTTTAATATTAGATCAAGTAACAGCATTGTAATTAGGAAGAATAGGCCTAGATTAGATCCTTTATGTCTATATATTTTAGGCATACGCCTCTAAGTCTACGCACCCTGGTCGATAATAAATTTAGCCCAGTCTAGCACCCTAGATAGGACACTACACAGGGGTAATATGAAAAAGTATGCTCCCAGATGGAGACTTGACAGCTCTGAGGCTTTGGTCATAATTTTCAGCACAGAGATGATTTATTTCAGGGAAAATATTCACAGAAGGCAATAAATAGATGGGCAAATTTGACTCCCAAATGCCATACATGTCACTGTTGTTCAAGTAACTATTTCTCAGCTGGCAGAAGGTCTGTAAGTGGTTTCTGTCTCCAGTAAAATCCTTAATGAGGTAATCACTGTCAACTAAAGGCAGTGCCTCAAGTTCCTTGTTAGGTGCATTGATAGGAGCAACATTTAGAGCAACTAGAGCAGCCATATTGAAATCTTTTCTGTGTTGATACTTGGGGATAGGATTCAGAGCAATTATTGCAGACTGCAAGGTGAATTTGTATTTGGCAGTGGCTTTAGCTCTTTGCAATGTGTATCAAAGGAGAAATTGCAGAGTTTTAACAGACTTTGTCTCTGGTTGACAAACTTGTGGGGCAACTGTAGGGCAAAATAAAAATGTCCCTGAGCTGAGCAGGTGGACTTTTGCTGAGAGAAGTCTGGTGAGAGTGGAAAATGAACCACTGTAAGGACCAGTGTTGGCAGCACGGGCTCTTAAAGTCAATATTTCAAGTGAATTTCTCGGACCGACGCGGGTTTTCTGAGTCTTGTGGGCAGAGGATGCTAACCAGCAAGTTTGGACAATCAATAGGTGTATAATTGGCTCAGTGTGGGTGATAGCAGACTTTATGCAGGTAAAATGGACAAAAATGGTGAGAACAGGGGTAAAAAGGTTGACTGTGGGCAAATACCTAGTTTTCACGACACCGAGGGTGTTGAGCTGGAACATGGTGAGTAATTGACTTGAATTTGCAGGTGGTAGCAGCTTGAACGGTCAAATTCCAGGTTTGGCGGCAAATCGTCGTGAACAACATGCACAGCGCTCCGGAAACAAGCAATGAAGATAATATAAAATGGTCGTTTTTGTGTTGTTTTATGTAAATTCAGGCCTTTTGGCGCTTTTGACACGTTTTGGTGATGACGTCAGCATGACGTCATTGGCGGGTTCTGGTTACAGTATGATGACGTGGACCTCTGACAAGGGGGTGAGGTGGCACAGGACATGGCGGCATGACATGGACCCGGGCGGCTTAGGTGGCAGTGTCACGGAGGCAGGGCGCGGACACGGGCGGTGATGTCAGGGCTGACGTGGTGCTGACGTCGGGGCTAAGGGCAGTATCCGGTATTCTCCCCGCACCAACTTTCGGCATAAGCGGTATCGGGGGAGGGGCCTCCGAACACCCCGGGAAGGTGATGTGTGGCGGGGGTACGACGGCAAAACCGCCAATCCCCCAGACGCTAAACCTCCGCCACCTTGTGGGTTAAAATCACCACCCACCCTTGGATCTGGGGGGCCGACGATCGGACGGCTGGCGGGGGTTACGGGGCAGCGGGAAGTTAACAGTGGAGCCCGCTCATTAAAATATTAAACATAAAGGTGGGGGGTGGGTTTGAACTTTGGTTTGCGGGGGTTTTATGTAAACACGCCCATTTTGTGTTTATTTAACATATAAACAAACCTTTAAACATTTAGCGCAGGAGGGGTAAAGATGGGGTTTATGAGCGGGGAGACTATGGTAATTGATTTTTACCCAAGGGTTTAATCACAACACATAGTCTAGGGCGGTGGAGGGTTAACACTAGTCCCAGATGGACTAAATATTCCCCAGACTGACTTATATATAGCTATATTGCTATGGGGTGGGGTATTTAAATAGATTTTTGGGGTTTTATATAGTTTTTTGTAGAACTAGGGAAGGGGAGCAATGTTAAGGAGCTAAATAATAAAATTAGCTGTTAATATGAATTTGCGAGGTGAAAATGCAGGGGAAAATACTAAGTCCATGAAATGAAACTTAGTTGTATTAGAGAAATGGAATTCAAAATAGTGATTTTTACACAAGAAATGTGGCTTCTTTTCCTTTAGTCAATTGAGAATTTGACTTGGACTTGGTACTGGAATGAAGTGATATAAGACTGTTGGGTAGATCCCAAGGTCTTTGGGGAGTGTTAGTAAATGACCTTTGGGGGAAAGGGAAATTAGTCATGCTTCCATTGTTATGTCATCAAACTTCTGCCATGGTGTCAATACCCTGAATGGGATGAGCTCTTCTTTGATAAGCCAAATGGTGATGGCACTTTTACTTTTGCAACCTCACACTACCTACCCAACTTGATAATCCTAACATTCTTTCTTCATTTTAATTGGGTGCACTTGAATTAGCAAACCCTGACTATCCTCTTTTCTTTTGACTGCCCTCCTATCTAAATCTACCCTTATCTCTTCCAAGGACCCAGATTAAGCAGTTGGGCTCCTTCATTTCTCTAGCTAGCTAGTCATCTGCCAAGATTAAGCTGTTTGGACAGGAATCATTCTCTATTCTGCAACAAACAATTTAAACATGGCATGGTCCAGATTGAACTGTTGGGCCATCCATCAAGTATGATTAGCAGCAGTATTTGCACATTGTGATGATGCCAATAAGATAGTAGTGGCATTTTGACTGGCCACTTTCCTGGTCTTTGATTTGGGGTTCATTTTCACTATTCTTCTCTGACCAATTGATTTTCTTGCCTTTTGATTATTCTTTTAAGGCATACCCTCTTTTCATCTTTTAATTTTACTAGTCTGTATACCAAATATGGAACCTTTGCAAGATGCAATGATGAACATATTTAGCCTTTCCACTATCAATCATGAAAAATGAAACCTATTGGTATAGGAACCTAACAGTGGCTCCATTTGGGGATGGCTTTTCCTGGTGGAAAGCCAAGAACAGCAGGTCAGATGGCCTTATCTTTCAATTCTTGCTGCAGTGAACTTTCCTCATCATGGATACCTTTGACCTAAATCTTATCAACTTGTGTGCAGTATCTCTTGACCTGATTTGTGCAAGAATCACCAGTTTATGTCTTGCTGGTTTGTATGACTGCTTATCATTGGTTCTCTGTTCAGAGTAACTTATTGTTCCATTAAACGACACAGGAATTTTGTAGCATAGCACAGTCCTTCATTTCCACCTTCAGACAGAACCGAAACCAGGAACTTCACCAGCAATTTATATTAGCAAAAAAGTCTGAGATATACAATGCAACTCTTCAGAGAGAGATTCACAACAACCGAACCCCAATACGTTCTATGAGGGGATATATATACAAAAATAGGAGATAAAATATCTAGATGATGAGTCATTGTGTAATAAATTACATCACCAACTCTCTTACAGAAATAAATGAAAGAAATAACTGCAGCAGTTAATATTGGTATGGCAATTGTCTTTTGTCAGATGAGCTTTGACTTTTTGGATTAACAAAGTTGGTTGTAGCTGCGTCTTTAATCTGCGTTTGCTAAGCATGTTGTCTTAGTGCTTTGTTGAGTCACTGCCTTGATGCTTTATGTAGTACCTGTGTATTTGATTCTTTGCTGACCTGTACTGTGACTGAGATCTGAAGCTGACAAACGGAAGAGTAGACCAAATTTACCTGGGCAATACCTCCAGCATTGCTTTCCACCAATCAGCTGGAGGTAGTTGATGTCTCCTTATCTTTATGAGTGTTTCATCTGCTTCAGTATATCTATAGAAATTTGGAGGCACTTCAAACAGATGATTAATATCATGCTCAATAAAAAATAAATTCTCCAGTTTATCATACAGAGATTTCCCAGAGGGAGGTCCTGCTTCTTCTGTGGAGCTGGTAGATGTTGTAATCTGATTTTCAACATAATTGTTGATCCTGGTGGTGTATTGCTCACAGGACAACAGCTTTCCATTACCAGTCACTAGGCTGGGTAATCCTCTGCTTTGCAATGCTGTTATTTTTGTCCTGAAATCATTTACCTCTATCTGCATCTCCTGACATTTCCTTTCTAGAGTCTGTGTGAAATTTCTCAATGTCAACACTTTCTTTGCTTTCAAAATAGTGTCTATTCGACTGTGTATGTCCAGTGCTGCGAATTCTTCCTTGGTGTGAGTGTTAAGGAAATGAATCATTTTGTTGGCTTGTTCAGGCATAATTCCCAATGATGCTCTGGCCTTCTGAATTTCAAATTGAGCCATGCCTATTAACTCAATTTGCTCATGTATAGCCTGTATTGATCTCCATTGATCATTAATTGATTGGCCAATTTTGGCCCACAAAATCTTTTTCATCTCAGCCAGAGTTTTGTCCAGAGATAGTTCTTTTTCTAAGGCCTTCACTCTGGTCTCTAGGGCTTTTATTTCCCTTTGCTTCTTGGCCACTGTCATTTTAGACTTTTCATAACTGGCCTCTAGTTTTGCCAAATTTTCTTTCGCCTCCTTTACTTCTGTCACTTGAATTTCAAGCTCCTTGACAGCTTTCATTAGGTCCCCCATACTCATACTGGATTCTGGTGCTGTTGTTGTTGTTGTTGTAGCATCTGTAGTTGATGTAGTTGTTGTAGGTGCTGGAATGGTAGGAGGGGCTGCTATTGTTTGTGTAGGAGGAGGAGGGTCAAGAGTTGTAGATGTTTGAGGGGGTTGGGACGTTGACTCCTCTTGCTTGTCTCACAAGGCTTTTTCCAATTCTGCCTCCATCTGTAGTATTCTTTGATTCATCTTTAGAAGCAGATCCATGGTCTCATCAACCTGTTTTTCTTGTGCAAGTTCTGTTGTTTGAGGGTGAATGGTAGCAGGTAGCTTTGCCTTCTTTCTGAGTGCAGCAATGGCATCCTCCTTTTTCTTCATAAGGGCCTTGATACCCTTTGGATCCTTAGGATCATGTCCTAGATCAATAATTATGTCCTCCAAAGTTTTTATTCGGTTGTCCTTAGCAGTGGAAGACATCCTTTTCAAATCCAATTGTGTATTTGTATTCTTTAGTGATTCTTTTAACTAATGGGCCAGCATGGCCTTATCTGCAAGTGTGGCATAGACCATTTCCCCTGTTTGCTTATGCAGTTCAATTTGATCCATGGGATGTATGTCCTTGGAGAGGACTTCCATGTTTGTCTTTATGTAGTCTGCAGATGATTTGGGGTGTGGAACTTTGGGCTTGAAATGAGTAAAAATCATCTTGTCCTCCTTGATATCATAAGCTGCCATCAATCTTTGTTGCTTGGAGGGTGTTGTTTTTAAGAATTGATCATAAAGTTGTACTCTTAAAAGTTCATTTTGTGCCTTGATCTCCATGAAAGTTCCTTTGATACCAGTTGGCCGCTTGCCCTGTTGCCTGGAAGAAGACACCTCTGTACTATGTTGCATACCCTGTTCCTGTTGGAATGAGCTGGTAGCAGTTTGCTGGCTGGACTCGCTTTCTCTGTTCTGGCTCTGTATCCTTTCTTCACTGGTCTCTTCTTCAGCCTGAGGATCAATTCTTTGCATCTTTGCTTCTGGCTGCTGTGTTGACCCACTTGGAGGTGTGGCCTCCTCTCTATCCCATTTCTTACCTCTTTCCTCATTAAGAGGAGTTTGCAAGGCTGGAAGTTGTGATGTTTCAGTTTGTTGTAGAGGGGTTTTCCCTTGACTCTGATCTTTGGAAGTGGTGGGTTGTTGTGTCTCTGTTTCCTGTTGTGCATCCATCACTTCTTTTCCCTTTGTTGTAGCTGTTGTTGTTGTAGATACTTGCTGGGCAGTCTGTGCAGCTGCAGCCGTGGAGGTGCCTTCCCCAACTTCGAATGGTAGCTTGAATGTCACCTGGTGAAAAGAATCTAAGTCAAGAGTTTTTTTTAAATCTTTGAAATTTTTCTCCATTATCTCTTCTTGAGTGAATTCTTCAATTAATGTGCCTGGCACCCACTCATCTTTGTTGGCATATTTCTCAATTTGTGGATATGGACAATGCTTATAAGCTAACATCCTATATTTGACTCTTCTAGCACTGATAAAGCCATTAGGGTCATAAGGGACCCATCAGAAACTCCTTTTTAGTTTAAACTGTTGCCCCAATATTTGATCAGCCTCTTGCCAACCATCTTTCTTGTTCATGATGAAGGGGCCTAGATGGTCTTTGAATTTCAGGTTAGCTTTCTTCTTGGCACTATGAAAATGAGTAAGATCAGAATTGATGAGTTGCCTATAGTATTCCAAGGCTAACAATCTCATAGGTACATATCTTGGGAGCCTGTAAGGACAGAGCTCACAACCATAAATCCTAATGACTGTGTGATTTTGGTATAGATACCAATCACCTATTTTATAATTCTTAGATAACTGCAATATTTTCTGCATGTCATATGACAACCTGGGAGGAGGAGTTCTTTTCAAGAGGCATGTGACTGGATAAACAAATTGGTCAATGAACTCACAGTAAGGATATGGAGAGTTCTGGACTTGATGAAACATTGAAGAGCAAAAGATAACATACCTCCTTTCACCCTGTGAATCTAGATTTTTGTTGGGGCATTGGAAGCAATCTGACTGATAGTACATGAACAAATGATAAATATATGATGAATATTTGAATATTGCCTCTCTGTCTAGCCTTAGCAGTTGGTCATGTATTCTATTGGCAATGAACTTGGCATAGTTGTATTTCATAGCAGCCGGCTTTCCAAGGTTGTATGCAGACAGAAGGACCAACATTGTTTCATCAATATGCTCACTTGTTGAGAAACCCAGCACAGAGGATATCATGTCTACAAGCAGCTTGCCTACCTCATTGAAATTGACATACAGGAAAGGAGGTGGCCCAGTAGGTTGGCGATCTGCTCTCATGAATGTCTTGGCAATTGTAGCAATCTCAGTGCTGGAGAGCTTAGGGCCTTCATCCAACAGGTATTTTATGGAAAAAGGGAAGAGTAGTTGAGTCTACTTGAAATTGAGCATATGATTGATGGAATCAGGGGTAATATGAAAAAGTATGCTCCCAGATGGAGACTTGACAGCTCTGAGGCTTGGGTCATAATTTTCAGCACAGAGATGAATTATTTCAGGGAAAATATTCACAGAAGGCAAGAAATAGATGGGCAAATTTGACTACCAAATGCCATACATGTCACTGTTGTTCAAGTAACTATTTCTCAGCTGGCAGAAGGTCTGTAAGTGGTTTTTGTCTCCAGTAAAATCCTTTATGAGGTAATCATTGTCAACTAAAGGAAGTGCCTCAAGTTCCTTGTTAGGTGTATTGATAGGAGCAACATTTAGAGTAGCTGGAGCAGCCATATTGAAATCTTTTCTATGTTGATACTTGGGGATAGGATTCAGAGCAATTATTGCAGGCTGCAAGGTGGATTTGTATTTGGCAGTGGCTTGAACTCTTTGCAATGTGTATCAAAGGAGAAATCGCAGAGTTTTAACAGACTTTGTCTATGGTTAACAAACTTGTGGGGAAACTGTAGGGCAAAATAAAAAATTCCCTGAGCTGAGCAGGTGGACTTTTGCTGAGAGAAGTCTGGTGAGAGTGGACAATGAACCACTGTAAGGACCAGTGTTGGCAGCACGGGCTCTTAAAGTCAATCTTTCAAGTGAATTTCTCGGACCGATGTGGGTTTTCTAAGTCTTGTGGGCAGAGGATGCTAACCAGCAAGTTTGGACAATCAGTAGGTGTATAATTGGCTCAGTGTGGGTGATAGCAGACTTTATGCAGGTAAAATGGACAAAAATGGTGAGAACAGGGGTAAAAAGGTTGATTGTGGGCAAATACCTGGTTTTCACGATGCCGAGGGTGTTGAGATGGAACAATGGTGAGTAATTGACTTGAATTTGCAGGTGGTAGCAGCTCGAACGGTCAAATTCCAGGTTTGGCGGCAAATCGTCGCGAACAGCATGCACAACGCTCCGGAAACAAGCAATGAAAATGATATAAAATGGTCGTTTTTGCATTGTTTTATGTAAATTCGAGCCTTTTGGCGCTTTTGGCGCGTTTTGGTGATGACGTCATTGGCGGGTCCCGGGTACGGTATGATGACGTGGACCTTTGACAGGGGGTGAGGTGGCACAGGACATGGCGGCATGATGTGGACCCGAGCGACTTAGGTGGCAGTGTCACGGAGGCAGGGCGCGGACGCAAGTGGTGACGTCAGGGCTGACGTGGTGCTGACGTCAGGGTGGAGGGTGGTATTCGGTGTTCTCCCCGCACCACCTTTCGGTATAAGCAGTATCGGGGGAGGGGCCTCCGAACACCCCGGGAAGGTGACGCGTGGCAGGGGTACAGCGGCAAAACCGCCAATCCCACGGACGCTAAACCTCCGCCGCCTTGTGGGTGAAAATGACCGCCCACCCTTGGATCTGGGGGGCCGACGATCGAACGGTTGGCGGGGGTTACGGGGCGGCGGGAAGTTAACAGTGGAGCCCGCTCATTAAAATATTAAACATAAAGGTGGGGGACGAGTTTGAAATTTGGTTTGCGGGGGTTTTATGTAAACACGCCCATTTTGTGTTTATTTAACAGCGGGAGGGGTAAAGATGGGGTTTATGAGCGGGGAGACTATGGTAATTGATTTTTACCCAAGGGTTTAATCACAACACATAGTCTAGGGCAGTGGAGGGTTAACACTAGTCCTGGATGGACTAAATATTCCCCAGACTGACTTATATATAGCTATATTGCTAAGGGGTGGGGTATTTAAATAAATTTTTGGGGTTTTATATAGTTTTTTGTAGAACTAGGGAAGGGGAGCAATGTTAAGGAGCTAAATAATAAAATTAGCTGTTAATATGACTTTGCGAGGTGAAAATGCAAGGGAAATACTAAGTCCATGAAATGAAACTTAGTTGTATTAGAGAAATGGAATTCAGAATAGTGATTTTTACACAAGAAATGTGGCTTCTTTTCCTTTAGTCAATTGAGAATTTGACTTGGACTTGGTACTGGAATGAAGTGATATAAGACTGTTGGGCAGATCCCAAGGTCTTTGGGGAGTGTTAGTAAATGATCTTTGGGGAAAAAGGGAAATTAGTCATGCTTCCATTGTTATGTCATCAGACTTCTGCCATGGTGCCAATACCCTGAATGGGATGAGCTCTTCTTTGATAAGCCAAATGGTGATGGCACTTTTACTTTTGCAACCTCACACTACCTACCCAACTTGATAATCCTAACATTTTTTCTTCATTTTAATTGGGTGCACTTGAATTAGCAAACCCTAATTATCCTCTTTTCTTTTGACTGCCCTCCTATCTAAATCTACCCTTATTTCTTCCAAGGACCCAGATTAAGCAGTTGGGCTCCTTCATTTCTCTAGCTAGCAAGTCATCTTCCAAGCTTAAGCTGTTTGGACAGGAATCATTCTCTATTCTGCAACAAACAATTTAAACATGGCATGGTCCAGATTGAACTATTGGGCCATCCATCAAGTATGATTAGCAGCAGTATTTGCACATTGTGATGATGCCAATAAGATAGTAGTGGCATTTTGACTAGCCACTTTCCTGGTCTTTGATTTGGGGTTCATTTTCACTATTCTTTTCTGACCAATTGATTTTCTTGCCTTTTGATTATTCTTTTAAGGCATACCCTCTTTTCATCTTTTAATTTTCCTAGTCTGTATACCAAATATGGAACCTTTGCAAGATGCAATGATGAACATATTTAGCCTTTCCACTATCAATCATGAAAAATGAAACCTACTGGTATAGGAACCTAACACCTCCCTCCCTCTCTCTCTCTCTCTCTCTCTCCCTCTTTCTCTCTCTCCCTCCCTCTT